>LPNX011032617.1:82443-113976 GCA_001517045.1 Pseudotsuga menziesii | reverse complement strand
TTTGACTAGACGACTCGATTGAGCTCCTAAGAGAAAATACCAGGGTGGACTGAGGATAATCTCTCTCTCTCTCTCTCTCTCTCTCTCTCTCTCTCTCTCTCTCTCACACACACACACACACACACATGCATACAATAAATCCCTCAACCCTCAATCTGTAGGAAAACCATACACCACATAGGTGTATCCAATTTAGAGAGAGATCCATTATGTGAGATTTTGTTTTTTAATTTAATTTTTATTTACAATATTATATTCTAAATATATTTTTACATTAACATATTTTTTTTGGTTTTTATATAGTAATTCTTTATTTTTCCATACATACATATTCTTAGCGCTCTCATTTGCAATCCTTTTTTAATCTCTTACATAGGATAGATAATGCAAGGAGCATGGCCAAAAGAGGGGCTTAGTTGAAGTTAAATAGAAATAATTTTAGATAGAAAATGGGACATGATAGTAAGAGGTCATGTGACCCTCAATTTGAACTCGATCCTTGTTATAATTAGAGAAAATAAAGATAAAGAGCATGTACCCGTTTACCTCATTACAGATAGAAATATACATTTAATTTTCTTATCTCATGAATTATCAATTAACTGACCAAGAGGTTGCAACATATTCATATATTTTTCATTGACAGATCTCCTTATTCGATATAGTACATGGTCATTACAAAATTATGCCTATGAGGATGTATGATGCTAATCATGGGTATAATAATTACATCTCTAGTCAACATATCATGCATATGATCAATTTGGTGTTTAATTTAGTGTTATACATCATTATATGATCATGTGAATTGTTTCAGAGATCGAATTACAATTTTTTACCTGAATTGCCTGCATTGAGTGACACAATTTACATGATCACTTGTGTCTCCAAATCCATGATCTACAATATTACAATTTACTGAACTTTAAAACTGCAGATGGATTTGGAGACCTTGAGAAGGGTTCTCCGAGTCCATATGCAGTGTTAAAGTTTAGTAAATTGTACAAATTTATTGTCAAAATTGTAATTTTCCATTTTCGGAGTGGAACAACTAAAAATGACCAAATAAATGACCAATTGTTATGTGGTCATTTTTAGTTTAAATCTTATCCAATGACCAAATTGGTCATTTATCTTGGTCATTTTTAGTTTATTTCTTATCCCATGACCAAATTGGTCATTTATCTTGGCCATTTTTAGTTAGATCACATAAAATTTCTCAATTTTGGTCATTTATCCCTTGAAAAAACCAAGGTGACCAAACTTTTTGGTCACCTGGTTGCCTATCTCTCATTTTGTACTAGTTGTAGCAGGTTTTCTATAGGTTTTATCCCTTCATTTTGTTAGACGGTATAATAATAAATGTCTGGAAATTTCTGTGTGGATGTAGCCCATCTTGGGTGAACCATGTTATATCTGTGTCTCTCTTGTAATGTGTTTTAATATTTGCATCTTGTTTATTGTTTATTGTTATTGCTCTGCGATCCTATTTTCTAACAATACAAAATGACTAGTGAAAGAATTGTCCCTTCACTTTTGGACATAGAGAAATATATATAAAAGACTAGGGATCAACTCTTTCTTCCATAGAGGTTTTCCCTCTACTTTTAGACACAAAGAAAACATTTATCATTAGCGGAACAATAAAAAATGCAGTGTGTGTGTGTGTGTGTGTGTGTACGTACTAATATCATGGTTCCACAAACTAGTTTATGCATAACATAATATACATTTCTAACAATCGGTTCCAAGGCCTTTGTCTTTTATTGCACCTACAATATATGTTAACACCATAATATATGCGCATATCATAATCACAAGCTATAAATTAATATTTGAATACCCAAGTATTCTTGTACTAGCACATTGATATTGACAGTTCTAATCAATTTTCTTAACACTAGAAGCAACTATGTCAAATTTTTTATAATAGACACATATAATTCCATTAAGAAATTTTCATACATGTACCTACTATTTGGCTATATTGTTCCAAAATACTTTTGGAATATTCATGCAAGAATTCTCAACTTCTTTTGGAAGTTCTCGTATTTAAACACACATATAGTGTTTACAATGTCCATGTCTCACACTACACGAGACTGGTATCCTCTTAGGAGTACCTCCTTCTGATGTTATTCAAGGTTTTTGTGTATCACCCAACATGAGGACGATGCCTTCATTGTCCTCTTACAACCCTCATATGTACCTTCTACCAGTGCTATTCAAGGTGTGCATCAAGCTAAGGCACTTCCTTTCATGAACATATAACACAAGAGGGTATTATCTTTATTGAGTCTCATGCTCTCGCGTAATTCCTCATAGTATTCATGTTGGTAAAAAGGAGTCTAACCAGAGGTATTACTACTAGGTCATCCCCATAAATTGTTCAATTGAAAAAATATTTCCAGGAGGATATCAAACATTTATTTTACTGAGATATTTTTTTGTCAAGATAGATTTATCTTATGTTAATAGGGTGCGGATTTTATTTATCTATTTCCTCCTACACTTGTCTTTGCGGTTTTGTTTCATATAGAAACCAAATTTCACAAGTATGAGATTTTCTTCATAACATTTGGATTCCTACATCCATAGTACCTTGGTCCATATTATGGCCTCATAACCAAGTCCTTTTTACCTACAAGTTCTTCACAAATAGTTAGTTGCAATATCCTATAATTATTTTTTCCACCCATTAATCAATTCTATCATCTTGTCATTATTTGCAAACATGGGTTTAATTTCCCTACTGGATCACCACTGTATGCATGATCCTTGGTCAAGGAAATGGTTTCTTCCCTTTTATTTTCCATATTTTAGCATCAAGTTTTCAACCATATTCAAGGGTTCATTTGTTTATGTGTAGTCATATGTACATGAATACTCATGCATATTTCTTTTCACTCCATAAACTACAACTTGCAAAGAATTGTTTGCATCATAATCACTTCAAAAAATGATTTGCAGTGGAAATAAAAACATATCGACATGCATAATCTTAATTCAATAAAACATATGTGTTAGTATGCATTCATTTATACACACTTTCCATCACTCTTGGCATTATTTAGTTATTTATTCATATTTAACGAAGTATAACAACTTACAATAACCACATTTCATAACATGACACATTATAAACATGAATGTATGATGAAATTCGTTGTCCCCGTAAGGTTTATCACCTCCATTACACTTTAACTAATCCCTATATTGTTGTTTTCAATACATCTTCTTTTATCATGTAATATATATAAAATCATATTAGTAATAAAACTAAACCTATCATATTTGCAAGTAATGAAACATTACAAGAATATACATGCTCAAACACACCTATTGCATTCCATCATAATTGTGAGTCTTAGGAAGCCATTTGGGAGTTTACATGTGTCATCTCTCGATTTGACATCCATCCCCCCTAGGTGGACCAAGTAGCTCTTGAATCACCCCAAATGATCACGAAACTTGGTTTGAACATTGGTGTGGCATACTGGTCATAAATGGGTCTATGAAAGGCATGGGTGAGTGAAACAAAGTGTGGGATTTGCTCAAGGTGAACAATAAATGCACAAGAAGGGCCAAAATGATCTAAAAACATCACTAGCGCTCGTAGTCAAACTAGATTTCACAAAAAGAGGAAGGGTAGCACTCCAAGAGACCAATGTTCATTAATGACGGTGCACATGTTCCATTTTTACCAATATAGAGCGCTGGTGTGTGTGTGAATGGGACAAAATAACCAATTAACTTTGTAGACCACTTTCCCTAAGTCTAAACCATAGATATCAATGCATAAAAACAAGTGAAATAGTCTAAGGTCTAAACTATGCTACTAAGGAAGGATTACTGGTCTAACACCCCCCCTTAAGCTTGACTTAGTACAACTTATCCAAAAATATCATGGAGGCCTTGGAAACAAAGGCTCAAGTCACCTCATACAACAACAAAAAATTATTTGTCCATGAAAACAAGGAAAAGAGGAAAACCACATCGAAACAAAACCTCTCCTCAAAAATGGACATGGAGGAAAAATATGAAGATGAATGGCAGCCATAACCATGTATCACTCACTCCAAGAAGTGATCTCAATTAAGTGAAGGTATTCTCTATGAAGCACTTGGTGAAAATATCAACAATTTTCTTAGCATAAGGGAAAGGCTATCACCTAATCATGCACCAAGGCTCGAATGTAGTGCATGTGTATCTCTATGTGTTTGGTCCTTTGTCTTTGTATTGTATATGTGGAAATATTTATTTCACTTTGATGGTCACACCAAATGATAGTTGGTGAATGAAGTGAAGAGCCCTATTTTGAATTTTTGCAGCACAGTTAATGTCTTCATCCCATGGATTAGGACTCAAATCCTTATCCTCAATCATACAGGTAGCCATCTCATTGAGCATCGTGTTCTTCCTCTCTGACGCACCATTTTGATGTGGTGTGCAGGGTACCGAATGTTTCATTTGGATGCCACATTATTCACATAGGTGCTAAAAATTCTTGTTCACGTACTCTTTACCATTATTAGTACAAAATATTTTGATCTTCTTCCCACTTTGATTCTCAACCAAGGCCTTCCAAATCTTTAGAGTCTCAAAGACTTCAGATTTGATCTTGAAAAAATAGACCGAGAAAAACCTTGAGAAATCACCTATGCAAGTGAGAACATACTTTGATTCTCCATATGAGGGTGTGGGAAGAGGAACAATGAGATATGAATGCACCAACCCAAGCACTTGTGTATATCTCCTTGATTTCCCTTCCTCATAGCTGCGCTTTTGATTTTTTCCCACCACACAACTAATGCATGCACCATTTGAGGCTTTGATAGGAGGAATCCCTTCCACCATGCCATCCTTGTTTAATTCCTGGAGGTATTTGTAGTTCATATGGCCAAATATCTGATGTGACATCTTGTTGGTTTCATTGGCATGAGATAGGAGCCCTTTCCCTTTGGATTTGGGAAGAAATTTGGAGAATTTGTACATCCTAGCTTGGTGATTAGCATACCCCAATGCCACCACTTTGTTGGAAGATATTTCATCTATCTCAACCACATATGGAGTAAATGTTACTCTCTTGGATTCTCCAGTATGGGTCATTTGGTACACTAATAGTAGGTTCGATTCCAAGTCTGGTACAAATAGGACATTGTTGAAATATCCACCTTTAAGGTCGATCCTGCCAATCCCCTTGGCTTGGATCTCTGAATCATCACCCATTCAAATATTTGGGACACTGTATGAATACATGGATGTGAAGAAATATTTGAAATAGGCCATGTTCCTTGATTCTCCCAAATCAATGATGAAGGTAGAAGAGTCTGAAGAACCAACAACCAACGCATGCAACCTCTCTTTGTTGTTCGAGCCTAAACCTCCATCCTTCTTGCTTGTGCCCTTTGGGACTGGGATGTTTTTCTTCTCCATCATCTTCTCCATCATATCAATGTTTTTCTTCATACATGCACTCTCTGGATGCCACCCTTTGTGACAGTAGGTGCATTTTGGTCTTCTCCTTTCCCTTCTTTTCCTTGTCCTTGCAAGGATTCAAACCCACATCTGAAGATTTGGGTCTATCTCATTTCTTCTTGTATGGTTGCTTCGAATCCTTGTCTTTCTTCTTGACTTTGGATTGATTTGAAACCCCTGCAGCAAGAGATTGGTATTTTCTTGACTTGATGGTACCCATCTGCACTATCTTATCTTTCTCTTGGGTCAAAGACTCCATGAAGCTTGCTAGTGATGGAATTTTCCAGTTTTGAGCTGTGAGATTGCTTGAGTGAAATGTGTTAACAAACAAAGAATACTTAGGACCTAGCTTCAAAAGAATAGATAGTATGAGTTGGTCATCCTCCTTCTCTATTCCACATAGCTTGATCTGAAGCACCAAATACTTGAATTTGGTGAATAAATCTTGGATGGTCTGATAATGTGTCGAGCTCAAGGAGATGAGCTCATTTTCTAGCTAGTGAGCCCTCATCTCATCAGTATTCCCAAAGAGAGCTTTGAGCCTAAGGAAAACTTTGTTTGGGGTAGCTATACTGTTAACATGAAATAGGAGTTCTCTTGAAATGATGAGACAAATCATACCAAATGCTTCGTCAAGTCTATTGAAATACTTTGATTTATCTACTACAGAATTTGGCTCGACCTCTCTCCCCATGTGTCTGTGTAGAGACCCTTGGACCTTAGCTGGATAACCATATAGACCTTGCATTTGAAGTAGTTGAATGGTGCTAGCAAGACATGAGTTTCCTCCATATCTTCTTGCACTAGTGGTGAAAATTGTTGAATGTACCTGCAATGAAAACTCACGAATTTCTCTGGAGAATAAATCTAATGGAAAATCAAACACTTAGAAATTGATTTGAAGCTTCAATCAAGTCTAATTGCATGTGATAATTGATTCACAGTTGTATCTAGAATCCAAATAAACTCTCACAATTTTCTCTAGTTTGTAAAATAAGCATAAAATCGCTAAAATGACTGAAATTGCATTCACACATGAAGTCAATAGTGGATATTATTAACATTGTATAATATGCAAATATGTTTAGAACAAATATATATTAAATTTGGGAAAAATCATGAGTCTTAGGAATCCATTTGGGAGTCATCTTTAGATTTGACCTCCATCGCCCCTGGGTGGACCAATAGTAGCTCTCGAATCACCCCAAACAGTCACGAAACCTAATCTGAATGTTGGTGTGGCATGCTGGAGAATAAATGGGTCTATGATAGGAGTGGGTGAGAAAGCATAGGTGTGGGTGAGAAAACATAGGTGTGGGAGTGGCTCAAGGTGAACAATAAATGCACAAGAAGGGACAAAACGGTCTAAAACCATCACTAGTGCCCCTAGTCAAACTAGATTCCACAAAAAGAGGAAGGGTTGCGCTCTAAGAGACAAAGGGTTATTAACGAGGGTGCACATGTTCCATCTTGACCAATATAGACTGCTGGTGTGTGTGTGAATGGGCCAAAATAACTAGTTAACTTGCTAGACCACCTTCCCTAAGTCTAAACCATAGATAGCAATGCATAAAAGCAAATGAAATAGTCTAAAATCTAAACTAAGGTACTAAGGATGGATTACTTCTCTAACAACCATGTTATTCATGAAAATTATAATACCAAGGAGAACTGAAATATAAATTAAGAGTGTTCCCTCTCCTCAAAACTTCCTTTTATTAGAACATAACTTTTCCTCCTCTTGTTATCTTTTAATTCAACGAAGCATCAGAGAAAATAATACAAAATTAAGCAAAATCCTACAACCATACTTATAAAATTTATTTGTAAATTGCTTTAAGGTAAAGGAGGAAGAACTGTCCTGATCATTGTTTTGTTATTTACATCTCCTTCAAGTCTGCAAAGTCAATTTATCTATGCTTTATCTTAGTGTTAGCCCATCTAAAATACTGGTGCTATGACTCTGCTCTTCTACCACTTTGTAACACTTGTTCTAAGGCTTGGTGATTATTTGAGAAAAATTGGGCATTTAAAAAAAATCTAATCAAGATAAGAATATCGTTTCCAACCATAGATAAGCCCTAAATATTCACAACTGCATAGTGTAATTGCCATTTATGCAACTTAAACGTTAGTCTGATTTTGTTTTTATAATATTAACCATTATATTAAGGTCGTCAATATTTCAACGAGACCATTCATGAAATCTAATCCCTATGAGGAATATTATAAGGTTCTCCATGTTTATTTTTATATGAAGAGTCTACTCCCATATCCCAAAATCATACTCATAGCCAGTCATATCTCTCTGTGTAAGAAACATGTAATACAATTTGTTAGTAAATAACTAGTAACCAATAATGTCAAGACTATGTTAATAAGGTGTTTAAAGCTATACTCATAGCCAGTCATATCTCTCTGTGTAAGAAACATGTAATACAATTTGTTAGTAAATAACTAGTAACCAATAACGTCAAGACTATGTTAACATTTACAAGTAAGTGCACTAGATGTAATGATCCCTACTAGAGGAAACGTATACTATGGTTCTTGTGTTAAGATATAATCTAAAATATTGCTTATGATGATAAAAGTTATGAAGACTAACAACTAACCAAAACCAAAACTTAGTTTAATAGAAAATCACCAATTATGTACCATAGATTTCTGTTAAGATATAATCTAAAATATTGCTTATGATGATAAAAGTTATGAAGACTAACAACTAACCAAGACCAAAACTTAGTTTAATAGAAAATCACCAATTCTATACCATAGATTTCAATATTCTAGATGTGTAATTATTCACATTTATTTATTCAAAAAAAATATTACTAATATACTTTCTCACATAAAAGATGATGCCGACCCAAATTCCTACATAACCATTCCTAGTTGTACAAACATATACATTTACAACAATATTCGGCTTGCAAGTCGCAGTTACATTATCAATTATAATCTTGTAATAAGATAGAACTTAATGTCTTAGTTCCTATCATTCCTAGCATGTTACTTCAGTTCAAATACGTTATCTATTATTAAAATATAAAGAATAACTAACTAGTCGAACTCTTGTAAAGAGGGATAATCAAATGCCTCTTTAACATGTTTCTCCTAGATGTTTACTCATCTAGATAATAATTTAATCTATGCTATAATGATTTCTAATATTAGAATAACACAATAGTTCACTTACGTTTTCGTTTTGACAAACATGTAGAGTTGTTAACACATTGAGTTCTTACTATTTATAGCATATTTATACATACATAACCATGGAAACATTATGATCATAAGTACCAGTACTCGACTATTTCCAAACTCTATATTTAAAGCTGGTGGCACTGAGAATATTTTTCTAGGACCCAACTCTTTAAAAATATATATTAAGTTTTACATCTCTTTTATTTTAAACAATGTATAACGTTTCCCTCTACAATAAACAATAGGGGACATAATTTTCAAAGAGTGACATAATTTTCAAAGAGTGATATAACTGGGATCACTTCTCTAAATGGAGAAAATCCTTCTTACTAAGAGAAAAATAACATATGCTATTCCCTTTGAGAAATATCAGAGAGTTAAATACAACAAAACCTAATTCTTAAACAAGACAAATGAAACATTGTAGTTGGGTTCTTTTAGAATTCACCTACTACAAAAGGATTTATATAGAGCTTTACTCTTATGTAGCATGATTCATTACCCAAAGGTTATACTTAGGTTTTAGTGTAGATAACTCCACTCTTAACACTATATTCAGAGCTTGGTTCTAATATGGCATGACTTCTTACCCATATATCAATGTATGCGACAAAATTATCAATTAAAATAAGAAAGGAAATGTTTAGAGTTCGACTGAAATCACTGATCTTGAATCTCAACCAAAAATTAGGTAGTATAACAATTTACAATGTGGATAGATTCTCACAGAGACTGCCCTTCGACTTACTAGAATGAAACCTACAATGGGACTATTCTTTATATGCGACCAATCCTCCTTCGTGTACAACAAACAATATATAATATTTAGTATGCAATATCCATAATGCATTACCCAAACAGTTAGATAATATAACAAGATGTGTCTCCTCTCTCATCCAAGAGGCCATCCTCTCTCTTCATCATGTAAAATTGACAAATAATAAGTCACATAGAATTGTAATGAATGAAAGCACAGGGGGCATCATCTCTCTACTAGAGAGGCCACCCTCTCTTCACAACATATTGATGACAATTAAGTTAAAATGATAAGTTGTAAATGAATGAAAGAAATGGGGATAGAGAGGCCATCCTTCATTATTCCATACGAAACTATGAGGGAAAAGGGGTTTGTCCTCTTATAGAGGCTTCCCTTCCTTCATTCAACTAAACTCCTTCACATTTATCAAAATATATCTAGAACACATTAACAAGACCAAAATACATTTTCAACTAGGGTTGATCAACAAAACATATTAACAAAATCAAAGCATATTTTTAATTGGAATTTAATTAATAGAATGGATCAATGCATCAATACAGATATATTCCTATATAGACAAATCAGAAGGAGACCAGTCCCATTCTATAGAGGCCATCCCCTCTCCTCACACATAGTGATGAAAACTGATATACTAAATGGCTGGTGATAGAACCATCCCTTCAATTTTGGACGTAGATAAATATATATCAAATACTAGGGATCAACTCTCTCTTCCATAGAGGCCATCCCCCTAGTTGTATACACAAAGAAAACATCTATCATTGGTGCAACAATAAAAATGAGGTATAAAAATATTTATTGTATAAAAGAGGAGTGACCCTAGACATTGTAACATATAGGTAGATAGAAGAAAGTGTTGTAAGTTTTTTTCCAAGTAATAATACAATATCGAAGGTCCAATTTCCACATGGTTTTACCTATCTATAGCAAGGTTTCAACATAAATATCGTGCTCTATTATTATTGTTGTTTTATTTTGTTTTTTATATTTATTTGTTCGAACATATAACCATACAAAGCTTCAAAGGGTGAATAGCCAATGGATGTGTTGATAGCCCAATTATGTATGTGTTGGAGGATATGCTAGTATGATTCCCACTACTTATATTTTCTAGAGTAAATATAGAGAGAAGACACTATACTATGAATAATGAGTTATTTCCGCAAATCAATTCATGAGTGAAAGGAAGTGGAAAAACAAATTTGATAGCCCAATAATTGTCGTACAGTTTTCCAAAAATTTCTAAGAAATGAGAGTCTTGATTGAATAAATTGCCAAGGTGCAGCTCAAAATGTGATCAAAGATTGGTAAATAATAAGGAAGCAATCTATTGAGCTAAAGTGGTCTTGATAGAAGGAATGAATATAGAAATGTTAGAACAATTGCAAAACACAATGAAAATAAAATCATGTTTTTTAAACTTAGGGGTAAAATAAGGAGAAAACCCATGGAGATGGACTCCCATGGATGAGATGGTAAAGGAATGGGTTGATATAACCCATTTTTGTGATTGATAGGTTTTACTCAAATGGAAATAAAAAAAATAAGTGAATGTTTCCACCTATTATTGCATATATGGTAAGAAAAAATGATGTTGAAGATGTTGAAGAGTCTTGAAGAAAAAAAATATTCCCATAGGTAGATTCATGGGTTTGTTGAATGAGAATTAAGCAGTCTAGGATTTGGGGAACACATAATTGGTTTGTTTTATAAAAATCTAAGAATAATGCATAAAATAGTTAGAAAGAAGAGTTTGATATATCTCTATGGGCTAGTGAAAATCCTACCAAATGGGCCCAAAGAAAATTTCAGTAGGACACAATGGTTTCCAATCCCCGTATACTTCACATTGAATCTCAAATTTATTTAAAACCCTCATTGGGGGGAGATTTAATAGATCCACCACCTTATTAAAATTTATTTTCTTGTACTTCAAGCTTCAAATATAATTTTTGAATACAAGAGGCCCATTTAATATGGTTTTGTTCTTATCTTGGCCTAAGAATTTAGAAAAAAATAGTGAATAGTGGTTGGTTGGAAAAATTGTCTCGTTTCCTAAAATGTAATGGCGCCATTGTTCTAACACTTTCACAAGAGCATTAAACTCCTTGTGATAGGTACTATAATTTATCATAGATTTAGACAAGGTTTTAGAATCGTAGCTAACAAGGTGGCCACCCTATTTAAGTACAACATTAAAGGAAAATAATGAAGCGATCATCTCAATCTCAAGGGATTGTTGGAAGTCTTGAAGATCAAAACTATTGCATCACACAAGGTGATTTTTTATTTATGAAAATTTCTTCTACCTATGGAGACTGCTGGAAAGTAAGTTAGTTGGAAACGTTATGGAGAGGTTATTAAATATGAGAGAAATGTGGGATGAAACACTTGTAAAAATGAAGGATCCCATAAAAAATTTCAAGTGCAATGTGGTAGAGTTGGTAGGATAACAATAAAGTGACCGAGATTTGGTGACATATGGTGGAATTCCTTCCTTATCATTAACTAAATTGGTGTGCTTGATTGAATTATATACAACACATAATATTTTTTTTAACCTGCAACTTATTAGCTCACAAGGGTTCCATAAATAAATGGACATGTTGTTGGGGTTCCTCCCAAGTCTAACTAAAAATTCAAATGTTGTCTAGATAAATCATTAGTAATAACCCCAAATGAGGGAAAACAATGTCATTGATAAAGTACATAAATGTATAAAAATCATCGGTGAGATTGAAGGGAATCACTAACCACTCTTATTAGCCAAAACATAATTTTCAAAGCAATCTTCCAAATATCAATGGGATTCATGCTAACACAATGATACCTTATAGTCAAATTCATCTTAGTAAAGAATTGAGAACCCCGAACAAATCATTAATGTAAGGTAAACGGTACAAATGTTTGACAATAACCTTGTTGAGAGTACTTTAATAAGTGATGAGGTATTGCTCACCACTTTCCTATTTCGGAATAATGAAGGCTAGAGAACAGCAAGGAGGGGAGATAGGATAAATATGAATAGACTGAAAATGGGCTTGGAGTTTACATTCAATTTTAGTAGCCTTGCAATGGAAAATGTAGTAAGCTAAGACATTAGGTAAGGGAGCATCGAGGACCAAGTCAATGGAGTGTAGAATATCAAAGAGATGGGGAACACTAGTTGGGGGCTAGAACACATTAAAAAAATTCAGTGAGAAAAGGTTTGAGACTCGGTGGTTGGGGTTGGTTGGTGTTGTCTAGATTAACTCAGTACACAAGATAGAGGGAGAGACATTTGTTCAAATCAATGTGTCATAATGTAGCATGAATGAAGAGAAGGAATGAAGTCTCTATGATATAATACATGATCTCATAGGTATTTCTATCCTTGAATAACTTAGAATTTTGATTAAGGTTGGCATTATACAAGTATTTTTGTTGGTACTGATACAAGGTCTCCAATAGAATCAACACAATCAAGGGAAAGCACATCACATTCTAATTTATAATGGAAGGTCCTAATCTTAATAGTGATTCCATAATGTTTATCGAGAAATAGGCATGGACCCTATTTTCAAACTCACAACAACTAATATTTACAAAGGATGTGGCAAAGTAGGAAGCTAAAGATGTTGTACTAAATCTTGACCCAGTAGACTTAGGGAAGCAATAACGTTCTTGATTTTGTAGTTATGAGTGAAAAGTATGTCACGTGGTTGCTATGAAAAATCATGGGTCATCATAAGTAAGGAGGCATTCAAAGATGTTTTTTTTGGGAAAGGGACTAACTCTGACTATATAGAGAGCATTAAAGATTCAATAGTCTCCATAATGTTGCAGTCACTGATAACTCTTTTGGAGGATTCAACATTAAACAAAATAATGGTACTTAATGTATTTTGATAATGGTATAGACATAGTGGATGTTATGGAGAAGGAGAACTAGCAGTAGTAAAAGGGTAACCATGGAGTAAGGATTGGGTATTTGGGGGTGAAACTTTAGTTAATAAAATAAGGATTAAAAGGAACAAGGAGGAATTAAAAATTACATTCAATGGTGAGGTCATGATGAAAAGAAGAATGAAGGGAAGTTATGTCAAACAATTCAATTTCTTATATAAAAATTTCCAATAAATGTAAATTTAAAGCTAAAAATCCTTCTAACTCATATATCTCCAACTAGACTTGATGCTTACAAAAGAGATCAATGTATTGTTTGACTGTCTATCCTAGTTATTGTCAAAGCTACAACTGATAACACTTTAAATTTTGCATATTTCCTAGGAAATAAAATTAATGTTGAGAGTGTTTGAGAAAACTTGTTCCACATATTTATCTATAATGAGTCAGAACTACTAATGTGGTTAATTATGTGTTCCATAATCAATTCAAAAGAGTCATAATGAGTCTCCCACTATGTCTAGGCTACGCCTTCCAACAATAACCAAATGATCTATTACATGGCCTAATTATAAATGTCTAGATAAGCTTTAACATAACTGAGAGAGGATTAAAAACCATGAAACTA
Organism: Pseudotsuga menziesii; assembly: GCA_001517045.1. Lineage (NCBI taxonomy): Eukaryota > Viridiplantae > Streptophyta > Pinopsida > Pinales > Pinaceae > Pseudotsuga > Pseudotsuga menziesii. The sequence continues at coordinate 99,997 of LPNX011032617.1, read as the reverse complement.
AAATGTCACCATCCATCTAGTCACCATATCTAGGGAGTTAATAGAAAGTGTCCAAATGATGTAGGGGATGCACTAGAGGCCAAGGTTCTAAGTTGATGATCTCTTTGAATACTAATGCTATCACTAGTGGTAAGATAGAAGTTTATGCATTTGAACCTTTAGAAGTGGGATCCTAAAAAGGAGACATTGTAGAGAGGGAGGGACGTAGATTAAGAATATGTGGATGATAGAATCCAACAAAAACCCAATCAAGACTAAAAGTTGTGTTGAAGGAGAGTTCCTCAAAGATAAAACTTGGCATGTTTCAACAAAGACTATTTTGGGTGGGTGCTAAAAAAAAATGAACCAACTCATTTAATAGAAATGGTCCCAAAAACAACAAACCAACAAACCGTGATACCAATCAATGAGTATCAAGAATGTATTGCAATAATCAATGTAGAAAACAAAAACAATATGGAAAAAGGTATTTCAAAAAAATAAAAAAATGCCAAAACAAATATATTATTTATAGGAAAAAGCCCTCTCTATATAGCTCAATACAAACAACCATATTCATGAATTCTATATAATATTAATTTTTGTTGGCAGTCAATTTTGGAGATGATTAGTCGTGCAGTACCAGAGTTGTTGCACAAGGAGGAAAATGGTGTGCAAGGCAGTTTGGTCACGTTTTGTATATTGTGGTCATATTTTCTAGATTTTGGTTGTTATTTTGTATATTTTGGTCCAAGTAGTTAGGAAGTTGACTTAAGTGGACTGCATTGTAAATGGTGCAAGCCTATAAATAGATCCAAGATTGTAATGTTGAGGAGCTTCTTGATCAGTGTTTATCGGCCTTTGTTTATATTTGGATCAAGACTTTGAAGAACTCTTGCACATATGTGATCTATCTTTGATGTGAGATCTGAATTGAGGAATTTTTTTGAGAAACTACGTTTTGGTGCGAAGTTAATATGACATGACAGAGATTTGAGTGAAACACTGTCTTTTCACTTCTTCCTGTTTTCCTTGTTTTCCTGTGCTGTCATCTGGATGAATACTACAATATGATGTTTATTTCTTAATGATGCGACGATTTCATGTCTTGAATAATGTTATGATGGTAGGTATGTTTATGCATCAATACTTCTGCTACGATATAAATACGTTGATGTGATTCGATGAACGATGATATGGATTTATGAATGTATGAATCAATGCTTGGGTATGTGAAGTAATTTTTCATTAATAGAATAGTGTATGTGAAAAACACTCCTTCTTTATTCGGAAACGTGGTTCCGACAGTCCTTCCTCAAACATCTTGGATGAGACCTCATCTTCTCCATAGGTGTTGTTGGACTGGGTAAAACCTTTCTGGGCCGGTGCTCAGGGAGATCGTTGGGTTGAGGTTGTCTACAGAGAGCGAACCCCTATCGACAAATATGTGTCAACAAATGGTTCTGTTGCTAGGACCTTAGTGCAAAGGAGGAGGACATGTTGTGGCATCCGATGATACCAAATATCCAATATTGGTTCGACCAAAAGGCACGAGAATTTGCTGCAAAAGAGAATTAGAACCCTAGAGTGACAAAAAAACAGTGACTAGGGAGGTCCTCGTATTCCGATCTACACGAATACTTATTTTCTGAGTTCCTAATCATCTTGTATGATTGCTTGGAGCAGTTGACCAATCGAAAGACAAACTTTGAAGGAGGCAAACCAACTTGTTGGACCCCAGAAATTATCCAGTAGCTACAGGAGGTAGAAAACAGAACATCGAGGGTTGTTAAGTTTGTCTTGACAATATCTTGGAGGGATACATCGCTAAGTTTGCGATTGACATAGTCAAATATTACATCGACGCAGACTTGGGAATTATTCAAAGGAACAAGAGGTAGGTTTCTATTATCTTTGCAATTGTCAATTAAGATGCTCATCTATGAAAAAGGCATATTAAAGATGAACTCCGACGAGTAGAGCCCTGGTGTGCAGAGGATGTGGGTATCGCGAAGACAAGGGTTGGATGGAATGATACATGGTAGATGGATGTAAGTTACGACAAGAATATGAGGGAAGATGAGGAAGGAAGTGGTATTATGTGGGCTGGTGCAAGGTTTCGAGAATAAAAGAGGCAGAGGATAGGAGAGGGTCCTACTATGACCGAGACAAGAGGCCACGAGAGAATATCACAAGGGACGAAGTGACCCTACAGTGACGAAGGAGACAACCAGGATACGCTTGAGCATGAGGAAAGACCAGCCCAGATCAACGACGCACCCACACCTCTGTGCATTGTGCTGCACTCAAGAAGACGGACTAGTTCAACACCACATTGTCTGACATGTCATCAACACTCTAATAGTAACGGATCAATGAATGTGGGAAGAAGACCCAGGATGGAGGGTGATGATGCAAAGTTAGCTTTGTTTTAGGGAAACAGGACTGAGGATCCCGAGCAACACTAGTTTTTATGTGAAGCGGTATCAACTGTCAAGCAAGTCCTAGATGATGATGTAAAGAAGGGTCAATTGGTGACAACCATTCGAGGTTGTGCACTGGACTGGTACATGAAGTTTACACAAGTTCCTATTGGGAATCCAGGAAAGACTCTGGCCGAGATCATAAAAGGATTGATAGAGGAGTTTAGAAAGCCTAATTCTAGAGCGCAATATATCAGAGAGTTGAAGGAGATCAAGCAATATCCAAATGAGACTATATGGGATTTTGATCGGCAATTCAAGACACTGATGAAAAAGTCATCTTTGCAATGAGCGATGTACAACACAAGGAATGGTTCATTGTGGCATTAGTCCCACATATCAGGTTACCTTTGATTCAGCAAAAGATTGTGACTCAGAGCGACGCTCTAGAGATTGCGATGAAGTGGGAAACTTCACCCGTTGGTGAGACTGGAGAATCCGATTCAATCCTAATTGGCAAACTTGACGATCCAATTGCAATATATAAAGAAAGGAAGAGAGCACCGTGAAGAAATATGGTGTACTCGATGCCATGTGGAAGGACATCATAACGGTTAGTGCCTAGATTTATGAAATTACTTGTTGTTAGGAGATCCAAATCCGTTAAGTCATGGCAGTATTCCATGGTACCGTATATTCCAAGTTCATGGACATTGACATGAAGATTGTGTGTTCATGCAGAATATGCCACATGAAACTGACGAATTTGTATTGCATGTTTTGTCGATCTGTTGGGCATGAAGACAAGGACTGTCGAGCATATGATTTGTTGCAGGAAAGGATAATGGATGAAATGTACGATGTGAAGGAAGGATACCATCAAACAGTACAACCGTAGCAGCCATCATAGGTGGTACAACCAAAACCGCAGCTGCAACCACTTTTTGTACCAAATCCGCAATCGCAACCACAGTTTCTTCTGTCACCGCCCCAGTACAACCAGATGTAGTATGCCATGCAACAGCCCCATTATACTCAATCATAGTACCCAAAAATATAGTATGCGTAACTGCAGTCAAATCCCATGCCGCAACAGTAGTTCAATCAACCGCAGTATTAGCAACAAGGAGTATTTCATGGAGGATTCCGAGGAGGATGAGGTGGAGGCTTTGGTCGAGGTCGTAAACCTGTGGAATGTTACAATTGTGGAGTAATGGGACATTATCAGAGAGATTTCCCAAACCTACAAGAACAATGTACTTATTGTATCACTACAGATCATACCATTGAGAACTTTCCGCATCTCACGGTGAATTGGAAAGAAAGGAAATTTTCACAGTTGTAGAACCAGAACCAAAACTAGAATCAGAATTAGAACAAAAATGAAAATCAGAACATGAACCATCTTGTGAATCCACCGCCAAACAAGAACCAAGGACCAACAGTTGTGAAGATCTTAGCATAACCTATAATACAGGATGATGATGTTGTTTTCATTACTCGTGGAGTTGTGACAACAAGAGACTATGGCCCGATTCCACAAATTTAGTTTGCTGGAAAGAAGAAGGTGTAGTTTGATGTCGACACTAAGAGGGACATGTTCTTTGAAGCACGCAATGCGATGAGAAGATATTCGGGTAAGTTTCATATTTATGAAATGCCACCTGTTTTTTATTCAAATTTGGTAGTAGGACCATTGTGACAACATGGTACCTTGGATAATTTCTTTGAAATTTATTCGTCACTGGAAAAGGGTCTCGATGATCTCACTGATATCGTGATTCTGTTGCATCGACTAGAGAAGGGTCGGAAGGATTCCGATGTGAACTCCTTGCATAAGAAAAAGATGAGGAAATAGATGAGAATGAATATCCATATTAGGGATTATGAAGTAGATTCAGTCATTATGGATCTAGGCTCGGATGTCAACATCCTGACAAAGGAGACATGGGAAAATATGGGGAAACCACAGTTGGTTTTATCCCCTGTACAGTTGCGACTGGCTAACTAGGCTAGAGTAACACTGATTGGGCCAGTTTCATATCTTGCAGTGGAAGTTGAAGGAATGAAGACTTATGTAGACTTCGATTTTATTGAGGTTGTTGATGGTGGAGGCTCATATCCCATGACGCTGGGGATTGGATGGGCCAATGACAACTTGGCGGTGATTAATTTCAAGAAACGTGTGATGACCTTTGAGAACTAGGATATTGAGGTCATAGCCCTGATGGATACAAATGAAGGAAGAAGGTATATTGAACCAGTTAAGGAGGAATTTGTAGGAGGATGGGATCACGCATACAACATCTCAGAATATTACATCCATCCAATTTTCGATAGCGATCTCGGTTGGCATAGATCTATCTCTACATCTTCAGACTCTGATGATGCTTTGGAGAATTGGTAGAATCAAATGCATGAGGTATTGATTCAGAAGTGTGGCCTTATTACTCAGTCATTGTGTCAAGTCACAACAAAGATTGTTGAGTTTCCAATATATGAAGGACTACCTAATTTACTTGAATTTCTAGTTAAGTTCAAAGATAGGGTGTGAAAACCCAAACGGTTGTTGGCGTTGGATGAAGCACTGAAGGCCACTTCAGCATGTTGGTGGGAGACACATAAGAATTCGATCAAAGGGTGGTCGCAGGTTGATGGAAGTTTACTTTACAGAAGAAGACCATTACCAAGTCGAGAGGTATGATAGGAGGAATGATCCTAGCAGTTATTTAATTACATGTAAAACCATGTGGGTATCATGACCAAAGGATGAGTGGGTGAATTCTTTTGTACACATGTTGGACTAAATACTACAACAGTGGTATGTATCATCTAAGTTTCACGGAGAGATAACAACATGGGAGGATTTGTCAGTCTGTTTCAGTCACACCTTCAGTCTTGCAGATGCAGATCCTGTCATTCATAGTGCTCTGCAGCATATCCGTGATGTTGTTCTGAAGGTAGTGCCAGTCACATATCCGGTGGATCTGCATGAGGTACCAGTGATGCAATTGATGATGGAATGCTACAATGTGACAAGATGGCTTGACGATGGTGATGATACAAGAAACGCCAACATTCTGTAGACCAAAGGAAGTTGGGATATCGTGACACCTAAGATACTGATAGATAAAGATAGTCAACCATTGAATATTCGGAAGGTCAACATTAGGATGGAGGAGAAACTGAAGTTTTTGAATATTGGGGACTATTGGGATGAAGAAACAATGGCGAAGATCACTGACTTGTTGCATGAGTTCCAATATTTGTTCCCAGCAAAGTTTTTTGAAATGAAGGGAATACTTGGAGATTTGGGAGAGATGAAGATCCCACCGAAGCCATATGCGAATCCTGTGAAGCAGCAGTCGTATCCCCTGAATCTACGATACAAATAGAGAGTCAAGGTTGAGCTCGACATAATTCTAGATGCAGGAATAATAGAACTAGTTGAGGAATTAGAATGGATCAGTCCCATGGTGGTGCAAGATAAGAAGACAGGTGAGGTTCAGATTTGTGTTGACCTCTGAAATTTGAATGTTGCATGCCTACATGATCCATTTCCCACACAATTTACTGATGAGTTACTGGAAGGTGTGGGGGATTAAGAGATCTATTCATTCACTGATGGATTTTCTGGCTATCACCAGATTAAGATGATCGGCATAAGACCACTTTTGTTACTGAATGGGGATGTTTTCAATATAATGTGATGCCATTTGGACTGAACAATGCACCTATGATGTTTTCCAAGGTTGTATTCCTTGCTTTCAAATATTTTATACAGAATTTATCGGTGGTATACATGGATGATTGGACGGTATATGGATTGATAAAGGACCATCTAGAAAAGCTGCGACTAATGCTGGAGAGGTGTTGAAAGCATCAGATTGCGCTGAATTTGAAGAAGTCCATACTCCATGCGCCTTTTGGGATGTTGTAGGGGCACATTGTTTGCAAGGAAGGATTGGTGGTTGACCCAACCAAGATTGCATTGATTCTTATTTTTCCACCACCTACGAATGTGAAGAAACTTAGAACGACATTGGGCCATACAGGATACTATCACAAGTTTATCAAAGGATACACTGTGATAAAAAAACCTATGGAAAAAGCTGTTGAAAAAGGATGCCCAGTTTGAATGGAACCACGACTGTCAAGGACGCTTGGACACATTGAAGACGAAGAGGGATACAACACAAATTTTGGTTTTTCAGGATTGGACGAAGTAGTGCCAGGTTCATGTTGATGCATCATCAAATGTGCTAGGAGTGGTGTTGGCGCAACCTGGTGAAGGAGACATAGATCACCCAATTTATTTTTCTAGTCACAAGTTATCATATACAGAGAAGAATTATACCAAAACAAAATGAGAGGGGTTGGCAACGGTTTACGCATTGCAAAAGTTTCGACACTATTTCTTGGGGGGTCATTTCAAAATGTTCACTAACCACTCTGCTTTGAAATACCTAGTGAATAAGCATGTGTTGGGTGGGGGGGATATTTCGTTAGCTACTTCTCTTCCAAGAGTTCGATTTCAAGATAATTGTGAAGTCGGGCCGCTTGAATGCAGGCCCATACCATTTGTCGTGGATTGAGACAAGTGAAGAACCAACAAACATTGAGGATGGGTTACCAGATGCACAACTATTCATAGTTAGAATGGTTGACGATTACTATGAGAAAATAGTTTAGTTTTTGGAAATGGGAACAACACAAGAGGGGATCACTACAAATCAGAAGAAAAATTTGGTATCTCAAGCTACAAATTTCCAGTTGATCACTGGGGAAATATATAAGATGGGACATGATGAGATCCTACGGTGATGTGTCCTACCGCATGAACAGAAAAGGGTCTTGGGAGAAGCACATGCAGGAGTTGTAGGTGGACACTACGGAGGTCACACTACTTCCAAGAAGGTACTCTATGTAGGGATTTGGAGGCCAACTGTCAACAGGTATGCGACGGACTATGCAAGGACTTGCGGCGTTTGTCAAAGGACTAGGAAGCCATCATGATGGGATGAGATACTGCTAGAACCACAAGTGATGCTGTAGGCATTTGATAAATGGGAATTGGTTTTTGTGGGACCAATAAACCCACTAGGAAAGAGAAATCGTACATGATATATCATCATGATGACAGATTATTTGACGAGGTGGGCGAAGGCTGCACCAATTGTAGATTTCACCATTGCGATGACAGAAAGGTTCATGTTTGACAATGTTGTTACTCAGTTTGGTTGTCCAAAGATATTGAGCGATCAAGGGAGTCACTTCATCAATCGCATTGTCAATGCGCCAATAGAGGAGCTTCAGATACAGCATAAGAAGAGTACCCCCTATCATCCACAAGAAAATGGAACAGTTGAAGTGTTCCATAAAGTGCTATAGAATTCACTCATGATGATTTGCAACACAAACTGTGATGACTGGGACTTGAATATTCCAACAGTATTATGGGCGTATTACAATACCTCCAAAAGGTTAAAGGGGAAGACACCATTTAAGTTGGTGTATGGGAAAGAGGGGGTCATGTCAATGGAGTGCATTGTTCCTAGTTTGTTCATTGCAACAACGACATGAATGGATGATAAAAGAGCATTGGAATAATGCCTAGCTCATTTTATGCAGGTAGAGGAAGACCGCATTGTCATCAGATTTCATTAGTGCATTGAGAAGGATCGACAGAAATCCTGACACGATCGATATATCAAGAACATAGACATTCTCCAAGGAGACATGTTGCCTTTGTACGACAACAAGTTCGCCAAACATCCAGGAAAGTTGCAAATGCACTGGTTGGGTCTTTACATTATCAATTTCATTACCGAGGGAGGCACAGTACAGTTGCATCAGCTCGATGGTACAATGCGCTAAAGTTAGTGAATGGTAGCAGGATGAATCCCTACAGGACGGGACCAGTGCTACGGGATGCTTGAGGAATTTCATAAGATGAAAGAAAAAAAAATGTTTTTGCATGAGATGGTAGTTAAGAGGATGGTGCACTGGGAGCAGGGGGCACACAAGTAGAAGTGTCCTAGTTGCATTTAGGGAAACAAGCTACGACGTCCGTAGGGATGTGATAGAGTCAAATCAGTAGTAAATGCAGTAGTTAAATGAGTTAATCGATGATGCTCTTGGACGAGACACACATTAATGAAATATCCGACCATTAGATCGAGAGGATCGACGATGGATTTGGGCCATGAATGAAGGATTGGGATGTAATGAGTGATAAATCATTCACGCGGTCGATCCCACGCTATAAGAATTGGTAGCTCACAGTTTCAAATCACCATTATGAACAATTGAGTTGTCAAGAGTGAATTGCAGAGATTGAGTCGTAGAGTTCAGATGCAGAGTCGTGGGTGAGTTGCAAGTTGAGTTAGGTTGAGTTATAGAAGCACTTGTGGCTAATGCATAGGGTAGCACCATAATATATTTCGAGTGATATTGTTGACGATTCACCCAATCGTCTGTGTCCGGATCAAGGAAGAGGTAGAAATTATTCCGGTGGGATAATCACCAGTCACAAGGAAGGAGAGAGGGGCCAATCATCCCAAATCTCCATAGAAGAAAAAGAGAAACACAAGGATTTCAAAAAGAGTGAATACAGAGGTAGTTGAGGCTTCCACGGAGAGGGTAGGGGTGACAACATCATAACTCCTTGGGTATGTTCCCCCGTGCAAATTTGGTGCCAAGGAATGGAAGCCCAGAAAGAATCATAGATACCCCATCAAGATGGCCGCAATTTTGAAAGGAATGAAGCACACTTTTGATACTGCGTCATGTTTAGTTAAGATGAAGTATGAATACCACGATTTTCTCTCCTTCACTGACTGTACTGCGGATCCATTCGAGGAAAGGACTAGACTAGAGGAGGATCCCGTGGTGCGCACTCTGCATGAGTGGGAATTGGGATTAGACAAGTCGGTTCTGTTAGGCCTTATTCACATGCCCCATTTCGGGAAACTAATAGAAGCAAATGCATGCGCCAAGCAACTGTTGGCATGCTTTCAAGGAGTATACCTGTGGCTTGATCGATAGGTTCCAGTCACCATTGAATTGATCTCACAAGTCATGGGGCTATCTAAGGAGGGGCCCAACCCATCGCAATACTTTTGAGGAAAGGACAATGACAAAATATTAGCAGCGAAGATGTAGAAAAACTATGACTTGGAGCGCGACAGGAGTGCATATGTGGTTGACAGCATCAATGAGCAGGCTATGCGCATTGCATCTAGGATTCTTCCTAGAAAAGTAGTGCACAAGAATCGAACAAAATAGTGCACCTCAAGGGTAGTTTCCTACGCTGAGCAGTGTGCTGCCGGAGTACAAATGAACTAATCTCTTTTTCTATGGAACCAGTTGACGAAAGATGCTATGCTTGTGCAGGAAGGAAAACACCCATTTACATATAGTTGGCTGATCATCTTGATCACATTAGTGACATGGATGGAGCTAGAGGACTACCAAGGGATGGACATCGCAGCCTCCCAAGTCTGCAAGGGGTCGCGATACCAGAATCTCTAGTACCTGAGTGAGGAAGATAAGCTGAAGGACTGTGCCATACAATTTTGGCTGTATTGGGAAAATTTACAGGTGGTAGTCGTGAAGGTTCTGAGGCTCGCAGAGGTAGTAGTGTGAAGTATCGGTGATTTTTTCGATTCACTATTGGGTTGCATGCTATCCACGTACAAGTGCATCAGAGCCCTCTGAGACAATGGTTACCGACACAATACAAGCTGACCGAGGAGGAATTGGGCTCCATAGTGGTCGACGGACTAGAAAGTGCTAGTAACTTCAAAGAATTATCTGATGACGATGTGGGTCCTCTAGCAAATGCACCCGTAGAGCTTGTACCAGTGCATGATACTGATCGAGAGTCACAAGAGGAATCATCAAAGACTCCGACAGATTTAGAGGCATAAATCCTATATGAGGAAACCATAACAAAGAGAAGGAATGAACAGGGAAAAGCCGATGACATAGCACCAATGGAAGACACACAGGTAGATCCTATTATTGCGGCAATCACAACAACAACCACTACGAGTGAGGCACGGTTGAAGAAACAGATGGCAGAAGGCTTTGGAGAGGTAAAAACACACCTCAAGTCTTTAATTGATGCAATTTTGTAGAGGGTGCCCGAGGAAAAAATTTTCCAAAAGACTGGAGAGATAAGCACATGGAAGCATATCCTCAAAGTATAGATTCTGCCACAGGAAATTGAGACAAATAGTGAGGATGTCAATGCCTCATTGCAGCAGTTCCAGGAACTCTCTTTGGATATCAATGAACTATCAACTCAGACATTGGTCCAATTGCAGATGGTTGCAAGTCAGGAGTTGGTCGACCGAGAACAAATCATTGATGATCATCTTTTCATTTCACATGAGTGAGAGGAAGAAGCAAGGAAAGAGAATGTGGAGTTGAAGAATGCATGGGATCACCTCATTGTTGAAAAGGCGCAACTATGGGATGGCAGGGATAAGCTGGAAAAAGAAGTTTTTGATGCTTATCAAGAAGTCCCAGTTGTGGAATTGGACTTAGATGCGCCATCCATAGCGCAAAAGTTGGGCCAGATTGTTGCAAACTTCAAGAAAGACATCGCAAGTTTGCAGGTACTGTTGAGCTACAGTACACCGCTAAAGGTAGTTGATGTGCACAAAAGTGTTATCGATGATGAAACGATGCAGCTTGAAGACCAGGAAAAAGAAGCTAAGGCCATTACTGATGCCACCACATAGTTTTGGGGAAGCATGGTCCAAGACGACCAATTGGAGCAACTCAACACACAGCTACGCGAAGCTGAAGGTTAGTTAGTTGTAATAATGGTGTTGCTTCTAACAATGAACCTAGTGCTCTAGGTAACTAAAGAGGCGGAGTTGAAGGCTCTGTAACAACACATCACCAAAGCAAGGGAAAGGAAAGAGCGTCACACAACGCAGCTGGATGAATTTTAGGATATTGGTGCGCAACTAGCGCTTAAGGTAGTAGATGTACTTCAAACAGTGCAGGAAGGAAGTCATCGCCAATATCATGGATCATCCATCAAAGAAGGATGTGGCGAATTGTGTAGACATCATCGACAAGGTGAAGATTCATGTGGAAGAAGTAAAGAAACAATACAAGGATTTCAATACCAAGACGACTGAGTACATTGCTACCAGCTGACATGGCTCGAGGGCAAGCCATAAGATTGTGTTGGGGGCCCATTGGCAAGCAGTTTTGGAGATGAAAAGTCACGCAGTACTAAATCTGTTGCGCAAAGTCAAAGTTGCTGCATAAGGCGAAAAATGGCGTGCAAGGAAATTTGGTCACATTTTGTATATAGTGGTCATATTTTGTAGATTTTGGTTGTTATTTTGTATATTTCGGTGCAAGAAGTTAGGAATTTGACTTAAGTGGACCGCATTGTAAAAGGCGCAAGCCTATAAATAGATCTAGGATTGTAATTTTGAGAAGCTTCTTGATTAGTCTTTTAAAGTCTTTGCCTATCTTTGGATCAAGATTGTGAAGAAATCTTGCACATCTATGATCTTTCTTTAATGTGAGATATGAATTGAGGAACAATTTTGAGAAACTGTGTTTTGGTGCAAAGTTTATATGACATGTCAGATATTTGAGTGAAAGAATGTGTCTTTTCACTTCTTCATGTTTTCCATGTTTTCTTGCGATGTGATGTGGATGAATACTACAATATGATGTTTATTTCTAAATAATGGGATGCTTTCATGTCTTGAATAATGTTATAATGGTAGATCTTCTTATGCATCAATACTTCTGCTGCGATCTGAATACGTTGATGTGATATGATGAATGATGATATGGATTTATGAATGTATGAATCAATGCTATGGTCTATGAAGTAATGTTGCGATAGTAGAACAGTGTATGTGCGAAACCCTCCTTCTTATTGCGGAAACATGGTTCCGACAGTCCTCCCTCGAACATCTCGAGGGAGACCTCATCTACTCCGCAGGTGTAGTTGGACGAGGTAAAACATGTCCGGGTCGGTGCTCAAGGAGATCGCTGGGTTGAGGTTGTCGACAGAGAGTGAACTCCTGTCGATGGATTTGTGTCAACAATATTAATTAATATCATGTCCCCTTAATAAGAATTTCTCTATGAATGGGAATCCCTAAGTTTTGTGCTTTCCTTAAGTTAAGGGTGCTCTTCCACTACGATGTCTTCAACAGGAAATATCACTTACCGTCTCCCCACACACCAAAAAAGAAAAATAACATTCACATATACTCAAGATATACTTATTAAAATTGCTTGGTTGTTTTTACAGCAATTTTCATAAAAATGCTCACATCTAGAGCACTTTGGATACAAAGCTTTTCCATAGTTTTACTCATCTTCGCCTTTCCTTATAATTCTATCTTGTTTTGTTAATGCACTCTAACCTCAAGGTTCATTACATACAACTTGAAATATACCTTAAGGATATGTACTTGAAACATTTCCTAAGGATATTTAAAGACCAATAGGGTTTGCATTGTGATTATGCGATATTCATAATGTTCATTGTGAAATGGAGGAATCGATCCGAAAGCATTTGTTTTCAACATTGATTAATTGAAAAGTTACAATTAGTGAACATATAGATCTCTGAGATATAGTCTAAAACTAACTTAAAAGATAAAAAAAAAGCTACAAACACTACAACAATAGTATTACTACTGTTTTGTGATATATTGATATGATATTTCTGATATGGATAGGATTTTTTATTTCCTTAAAATTTTTGAAACCGATGTTTGGGCCAGAAACTCTACATATCTTTTAGGAAACGGAAACAGCAAGAATTCTACAACGATATTTTTTTTCTTATATCTATCTCACTACAAATTCGAATCATCCGCGTTTATTGTAAAATTTAAATTATTGATTTGTGAAATAAGGATTATAGGGATTCAATCAAGAGCACGAGACATCCACGTTTGCTTTTAAATTTATTGTACAATAAAGTATTTAAAGATGAAATACAGAATTCCTTGTTCCATGGTTAAAGTCTGTCCTCCTTTTGTAATTAGAGAGGTTTATCCCCAGAATTCTGAAGAAATATTCAGTCCAAAAGCAAATTCAAAACTAATTGTATGTGTTTGAACTTACGTACAAGAAACCATGTTTACAATCAGATAAATCATGTTTACAATCAGATAATTTACAACAATTTTATTGAATACTGTTATTTCGATCTTAGATCTCCCCCAAGAATTTATTTCTATTTCCTGTTTCCCCTGGGGTCGTTCATTCCACTCTTAAACAAGCAAGACGAGACCACCCGCCTGTGTAATAAGGATTGACTCGAATATTGATAAGGATCGGTGGGTCTGAGCTGAAAATCCTTCGATGCAATATTATCAAACCTGCTATAGTTGTCACCCTTTGGTAGTACATGATCGCTCCGAGATGATCTTCCTCTATTCGAAGCTGGTGATAATAATAGATTCCTTCTGCTGCTGTTGCTGCGACATATTTGATGACTCTTGTTTCGAACAACAGCTCTGTAAATGAAAGGTATCAATCCTTCCATTGGTATTAGTTGGATCTGTATCACAGATTGTAATGGTAATCTAAATTTGTGCAAGAACAGCGTTGATAACACAATATAAGATGATGAAGAGTATGGTATGATTTGGTATAAATAGAGTGCAGAATGACAGGAGAGAAATGGAAACAGAGGCTGTTATTGAAGCCACCGTTTGGTCAACGTACAACAATCTTGAAATCTTCCAGTCAACATACAACAATCCACACAAGGTTTTTGGGAATGGTCAAGATGTGGAACGTTGACATATCCACAAAAGGAAGCTTCCGTCCAGGGATCAAATTTGAAGGGTAGGGTCCCATTTCACTTTGAAGGGTAGGGTCGCATTAAGATAGATTAAAATGGAAAGTATAATTCCATGTATTTGGAATAAGATCACTTTTGTATTCTTACAATGAGTCTAAAACTTAATCAGATAGTTTTTATAATGTATTTAATGTATCATTACTTGAGAGGTGTCTACCTTATGAAGAATACTAGGGAGTTCCATAACAAACTCCAAATGATCATAGGAACTAGGTAAGAAGTTGTAACATATACAAAACAAAATTATTGACTAGGTCAAAGATCATTGGTAACAATACTCAGAGAACGATTTCTCATGGGAATTAGAGTATAATATAAAGGAAATTATCCTTATTTATTTGTAGACAATTCAACTCGAGGGGCATGCCCTTTTTTAGGGAAAAGACTTACAACACCCTATTTTGCAACTTTTCTACTTTATTCACCTAGCTATATATGGTTGACTTATTTGATATTACATATATCATGAGACATTATTATTATTATGGATATCAAGATAATGTTTTGAGGATGATCTTAGCTTCATTGGATTATGGACTTCTAGTGATCATAGGACATGTGAGTGCTTGGAATGTATTACATAATCATTTGAGTTGGAACATGTAAATGATGAGTTGTTTAAGTAAGGTAGTGGGAAGTGATTCAACATTTACAAGGAATTAGTGAGATAAACCATGTACATATGATGATTTATCACTTCCAACTACCTTTTATGGAGGATTAAAAAAGAATTAGTGTACAAACTACAAGAAAGGTGGACAATGAAGAACCTTTATTGGTGATGGAATATGAGATTGCGACCATTTAGAAAGATATTAGTGCTCTTGTTTTGTTAATGTGAACATAGTGATAAAATAAAGGTGGAGAATGAAGAACCTTTATTGGTGATGGAAGATGAGATTGGGAAAAGTCCCATTTGAAAAGAGATTGGTGCTCTTGTTTTATTAATGTGAACATAGTGATAACCATTAGGAGTATTGGTTTTTTTATTGCATTGTTCTTTAGCATATTTATTTTGTGAAGGAAAATCTATGTTGACTATCCTACAAAAGTGATTAGAGTAGTTGAGAAATTCTCACAACTTCTCACAACTTTTTTTAGTACATAATATGAAGCTGGGGATGTAGGTAGTCTTATGGGGTTCTAAATCTTATGTGTATAAAATTATTTTGTGAAGAGTTCCACTACTAGAAGTACTATGTTCCGAGAGCCAAAAGAGATCAGGCTTGAGATCCTTAACAATAATAGAAAAAATTTAAACGATGTTTTTTTGTCCAATGTCAAAGTATTCACCTTAAACTAGTGTACCTTTAACATTATACATCCTTCAAAGATTTAAAATTCTTAATCCTTATCATCACCAATTCTTGATCCTTATCATGACCAATTAATAATTACCATATCCAATGTTCAAAAAAATAAGACAAAAAATTTCAATATAGAATCCAAAATCAAAACAAAGAAGTAGACATTACTTTTTAAAAAACAACCAAATTAGTTATTACTTGTTCGTGAATAGTAATATTCTAGGAAAATATTTCTAACCTCAAAGGGAGCAAGAAAATTTTCACATATTGGTTGGTTGAGTTTGGCACAGATCATTAGCCTCCCTTTTATCTTGGTTGTAGATGTCGAAGTGGACCAAATGCCTTGAGATTTTAAATTGGAGTAACCTACTTACCCGACCATTTGCACCAATCGGACGACCGACAACGTCCGATGTGACCGTTCACGCGAGCCAGGTCGTCCGATCGGTGCAAATGGTCGAGTAAGTAGGTTACTCCTTTTAAATTTTGTAGAAAATATCCCAAAACTTAAATACGCCTAACTCAATGTTATTATTCATTATATTATTTAACTAAAATTTAAAAAAAAAAAATCGTTTGTTCAAATGGATGAAAAAGGCACCCACAAATGAATCTAGTCTCCCATAGTCCTAGAACCACTGATAAACGGGGATGGGAAGAAATTGGAGTTGCCCTTCCATTGCAAATTTGAACAGATAAATCTAATTTCAATATTGACAGGCTCGGCATGAAATGGAATTTTTTTTTGTAAGGTAAAATTTGTCATGCCCTTCTATGACATGTAAAAGGACCTTTGGAGGGCACTGAAGCCTTCAAATTTGAAGCCTAAGTTCCGTCCTCAACATAACTTGTATCTGGCCTTTCAGTATGTAACAATGAAGTTATATGAAAAAAATACCTTTCAATAATAATTAATAATTAACAATAAAGTTATATTAAAAAAAACCTTTCAACAATAATTAACAATGAAGCTATATTAAAAAAATAATAATAATTAACAATGAAGTTATATTAAAAAACACCTTTCAATAATAATTAATGATGAAGTTATATTAAAAAAAATACCTTTGAATAACAATGTTTTAATGGGTAAAATGCTGATCAAAACGCGCGTGCTTTTCGTGACTGTGCCAATGAGGTCATGCATACGTCAGACAATGCAATAATGAAGACAGGATTCGATGAAGATGCTTGTGACGTGACATAGAAAACACAAGTATCTTTGAGAATTACACTTATCTTGATGGTTGACGTTAGAGTTTTCAAAAGAGTTCTGTATTCTTTTCAAGTTTATGTAATTTCAATTTTATGTAATGAATGTTAAGTAGTAGAAGTAGGTAAGCAATATTTAGCATGCTTTAGAGTATTTAAATGCAGCTGCAACAGGCTTGATGATCATTGGATCTCGAGCACCTCAAGATTCAATGATCATCAAGTTTGTTGTAGTAGCATTAAATGCTCTGCAACATGCTAAATATCATTTGCTATAGAAATATTTGATTTGTACTTTGTTTTGTTTATTCGATTTTTCTATGTTGACGCTGTAAACCACTTGGCCTCTTACCATAAAAATGCGATATCTAAGAAACTGTTTTCCAATAGGAAGTAAACAATAATGTGTATTATATTTATATTTAAACACAAGAATAAAAAAAATTAGATAGTTTGTAAATAATATCAGTTGAAACTCAAAAAATGATTAACATTATATAATTTTTAAATATATACTCAAAAAATGTATGAGGTTCTAAATTGACTTCATATGTCACTATGAGGGGGTTCAAAACCGCTCTTGTATGTTACAACGAGAGGGGGTTAAAAACCTCCTTGTAATCTTATATGAGGAGGGTTCATAATCGCCCCCAAAGGCTTGTAAATAGTTTTGGGAGGGGGTTCGAACCTCCTTTGTAGGTACCTACGAGGGAGGTTCATAACTGCTTCCAAAATTTTGTAATAAATACTTTTAGGGGTGGGGT
>LPNX011032617.1:69469-82393 GCA_001517045.1 Pseudotsuga menziesii | reverse complement strand
GGGGGGGGGGGGGGGGGGGGGGGTTGTTAAGACCACCCCCAAAGGTTTGTAAGATGGATTTTTAGGGGGGGTGTAGAACCACCCTTGTAGCAACTTATGGAGGAGCGTTTCAATCCGCCCCCGTAGGTACCTATGTGGAGGGTTTGAAACCACCCCCGTAGGTACCTACAAGGGAGGTTTGTAACCACCCCCGAAGGTTTATAATAAGGACGTTTAGGGGGATCTTGGAACCACCCCCATAGGTGTCTATGAGGGGGATTTAGAACCAACCCCATAGGTGTCTATGAGGGGGATTTAGAACCGCCCTTAAAATTCACTTTTTTTTGCAAGGGGAGGAGGGGTAGAACCTCCCCCAAATGTGAATTTTTATGGGTGGTTTTGATCTCTTTCAAAAACAGCCATAAAATTCCAAACTTTTAGCATCAGTGCTATTAGGGGCGGTTTTGTAAAGATCGCCTCCAAATCCAAAACCGCCCAAAAAGTGACTTTTGGAGGCGGAAGACAACCCCCCTAAAAGTGAAATTTGTTACAGTGCTACTCCAATTTCTTTGTCATGCACCAGCAGAGGGATAAAAATACTTCAAAAATGGATTCCCATTTTGTTGGCTATCCCAGAATTGGTCCCAAGACAGAACTCAAATTTGCACTTGAGTCTTTTTGGGATGGAAAGCGTTTTGTGGGGGAATTGGAGAAGTTGCCAAGGATTTGAGAGTGTCCATCTAGAAGCGGATGGTTGATTTCGGTCTGAAATACATTCAAGGAACACTTTTTCCTTTTATGATAAGGTTCTTGACACCACTACCATGGTTGGAGTTGTACCTCCAAGATATGATTTGTTGGTGGTGAGATTGGGTTGGACATATATTTCTCTATGGAGTGAGCTAGCTATGGAGCAATCCTCCCTCCATCGGACGGAGGAGGAGCAAAGTCAACGCTAACTTTGCTTCTCCTCCGTCCGATGAGGGAGGATTGCTCCATAGTTAGCTTACTCCTTTCTCTATGGATCATGCAAATGCTAAGCGGCTTGCTATGGACATGACCAAGTTCTTTGACACCAACTAGTATGTTTATTACTGCATCCATTGTGAATATAATTTTACCTATTTCCACTCATGTCTTGTAGATTACTTTTATCTTTTCTGGCATTTCTAATGTGATCTATTTGGTTTTTTTAGCCACTACATTGTTCCAGAATTGGGGCCAAATGTTAAGTTTCCCTACTGCTCCCATAAGGTTGTGAATGAATACAATGAAGCCAAAGAGGTCCAAATCATCTTCCTCCTACCTTCTCTTTTTCTTCCTTACAAGGTTATTAGAATGCAAGCTAATCCACACCTAGCTTTAATATTATTATAATTGTGTCGAACGAAATTATCCTCTCTTCTAATTCAATTGTCATAGTATCTTGGGAAACCACGGGGATGGATTAATCATTCTGTGAAAACCACTTCATTGCTACCTCCAAGTTGGAACCAATCTTTCAAACCTGCAACTCTTTGTTATTTTCTTGTGGCATTAATGAATTTTAAGTATTTTCACCTTAGACCAAAGTAAACATTTGCATTGCAACTACAATTTTTAATTGAGAATTGGTTTTTATGATAGTTATATAACATACCTTTCTATGCTACAAGCTGGAACTGATACTATCCGAGTTGTCATTGGACCTATGTAATAATTGCTACTGTCAAATCCAACAAAAGATGTATCAAGAACATTTGAGCTTCTTTCATTGATGGATAGAATTATTCCTTTATACAAGTAAATATTTGTAATGGAAGGTTCAGAAATGGTGATCCAGATGGAGATTGGTGGCCACCCACCTATTCCACTAGCTCAAAACAATTGTCGATTGTGACAGTTTCCTAGTTATTTTTCTACAGTTTTTAGGGTCCCAAACTTATGGGGCCATTTTGAGGCCCTAAACGACTTTTTTTGGCAATTCGGGGGCCATACGGCTGCCATAGGCATGCATTTGGCCGACCAAAAGTTGTAAATATTAGATAGAACTTTCCAAGGAGCTATCAAATGCCCAAATCGGAGATCGTATGCAAAAGTTATGACCACGAGAAGTTAATTGTTCCACTTACCACCTTGGGGCCTCAAAATTTATGATGGTTCATCTTCGAGGGTTATGTTTTGGACTTTTGGGGTTCTCATCCTCATTATTATTATCAATAGGACCCTTTGGCCTCATTTTGTATTCAGCTTGGCACGGATGAGCGTAGCAGCCACATCTCTTCTCAAAAATAGCTACCACCATTCTAGCAATTGTATTACAGTCTGTTCTATTTCCACCATTTAATATAATATGTGTTTACTGTATCTCTGTTATCTTTGCAAAATTTCTGTGATTATGATTCTGTATATGTTCTTTCATTTCGTTCATGCATAAATCTGGATCAGTGGTATTAGAGCAATCTACTCTTTGATTGTTTCTCAGCGCATGTCCTCGACGATGTCCGAGTATAGAGAGTTTGGTCTTGAGCTAGTTTCACTTGATCATTCTCGCCGTCCCAAATGACCTCCTATGGCGGAAGAAAAGAGAGACAACGGAGCAGGAGATCCTATCAAGTCATTGCTCAAGGAAACCCTTGAGTGACAGAGGAATGAGATGATGGATAGTTTCGCCCAAATCCTTCTACGAATGTCGATAGCGGCAAGTGCATCTTCAACGAGTAGTCAATTCGAGAATGTAAGTCCCTTCAAGGTACAAGTTAACTTTGATATTCCTTTATTTGAAGGAAAAATCGATGCAGATGCCCTAAATAATTGGTTGAATGTTCTAGAAGGGTATTTCTCTGTCCACAATTTTTTCGATAGAGAAAAGATCACCTTCGCACTCCTTAAGGCAGTCCCCCATGTCCAAAATTGGTGGGGTACTTATTATGGGAAAAAATCATCAAACGAGTCTGGAATGTTTGAAACAAATCCCACTTGGGCCTCTTTCATAGATGCTGTCAGGGAACAGTATTACCCTATGGGAAACTATGATGACCAGTACACAAAATGGACCATTTTGCGTCAAGAAAGGGACCAGATGGTGTCGGAGTACACCAATAACTTTCATACCATGTGTACAAATCTGAGTATCAAGGACTCCGAGTGGCACCTAATTCTGAAATATCGCAATGGTCTACATCGGTACATCCGAACTGAGATGGACTTCCTCGACATCTCTTCACTTGGATCCGCCTATTGGTGTGCTATCAAAATCGAGGAGAAATTTCGACAGAAGAACAAGCGAGACTCTAGAACTGCAAATCCACCACAGAAGCAAGGCAAGGGAAACCTTGGCCCGCAGAACACAACCACTACAAGCAAAGAAGGGGGATAGAAAGACAAAGAAGGACACTTGTAAGTGGTGTGAATTTCATAAAATCCCTTATCACAACATTGATGAATGTCGCTCAAAGCAGTCATTAGTAGCCAAGATCAAATCTTCAGAATCAAATCCTGATTCTGATTCTGAACCCAATGCCACAACCGCATACGATGGGAGGCATATCATTGATGCAGACCCCACTACCACTGTTGCTACTGCACAGATTCAACTAGAGGATCCTGAAGAGTCAGAGGCAAAGGAGGACCTATTCCACTCGCAGATGTGGGTGAAGGGAATGCCTCTACATTTTGTTGTTGACAATGGCCGCCAAAAGAACCTGATCTCAGCAGAAGTTGTCAAGAGATTGGAGCTTCCGACAACACCACACCCGCGACCCTACAACATCGGTTGGCTCAGCCAAGGACAAGGTATCTGCATTACTCAACAATGCCTCCTGCCATATGGCATCAAGCCTTTCAAAGACGAGGTACTATGTGATGTGGCCCCACTTGAAGTCTGTGATGTTCTTTTAGGACAACCATATATGTGGAAGCGTCATGCTGTATATGAGTCACGACCTCGCAGCGTCATTGTTACTTTGGGAGGAAAACTCTATCAATTACCAAATACTGTTGCACCTAAAAAAGTCTCGCAAGGTAGGAAGATAAGCTCCCATGTCAGAAAATTATTCCTCTTCACAATTGCATCTGAAGGAGAACATAATATCAAAGAGGCCTCCACACCCTCTGCACAGGGCGTCTTTGCGCATCAAACACAAGAAGAAGACAGAGCCATTGTTTCCTCATCTATTCGAGTACCTCTATAATGCAAGGCCATGCATTCAAGGTGCTCATCCAGAAACAAATCATTCGCACAACAATTACAACCCTCTCGGGATGCCAAAGAAAAGCAGCCTCTTCACTTCAGCAAATGTCGCACCAGGAGATCAACTCAACACACAGTTCGAGATATGATACGGGATTTGATGCAATGGAGACCATTGATTCCTAAGGAAAGAGGATTGATCCAAATGGAGATCGGTTGCCACCCACCTATTCCACTGGCTCAAAACAATTGTCCATTGTGGCAGTTTCCTAGTTATTTTTCTACAATTTTTCAGGTCCCAAACTTCTGCGGCTGTTTTGAGGCCCTAAACGACGTTTTTTTGGCAATTTGGGGTCTAAATAGTTTCCATCGGCATGCATTTGGCTGACCAAAAGTTGTAAATCTTAGATATACCTTTCCAACGAGCTATCGAACGTCCAAACCGGAGATCGTATGCAAAGGTTATGACCCCAAGAAGTTGACTGTTCAACTTACCACCTTGGGGCCGCAAACTTTATGACAGTTCATCTTCTAGGGTTATGTTTTGGACTTTTGGGGTTCTCACCCTCATTATTATTATCAGTAGGCTGCTTTTGCCTCATTTTGTATTCAGCTTGGCACGTATGAGCATAGCATCCACATCTCTTCTTAGAGAAAGCTACCACCATTCTAGCAATTGTATTACAGTCTGTTCTATTTCCGCCATTTAATAGAATATGTGTTTACTATATCTTTGTTATCTTTGCAAAATGTCTATGATTATTATTCTATATATGTTCATTCATTTTTTTCATGCATAAATCCGGATTAGATGGTTATATGTTTCTAGGATTTAAATATGACTTTTTAAATCAAAAAGCATATTTTGTTTATATTGGCATTGGTGAGGTTGTCTTTGTTGTTGGTATGATTAAGAGAAGTTATGTCAGAGATGAAGGCTACTAGGGAATCCTAGCTGCATTTGGATGAACCCTTTCTTGTAATGGACCTATAAGAAGATGAATTGGGGGCCTTTTCCAAGGCTTACTCTTACCTTGAAGAGGGGCTTGATGATATCAATCTGCTTATGGAGACTTACTATAGCCGATGTACCACTTGATACCTATAGGTAGGATGCGGTCATTGCAGTTGGTCTTCCTTATTTCATAAGGCATACAGCTATGCTTTGAAGATTGGTCTATTGAATTATTTCTTTTCGTATTTAAATATTTAAATTTAATATTGTGTCTTATTCCTTTCATAATGTTGACTTGAATGAAGAGTATATTTGGAGTCGATTTTGATCTTGTCTATGGAAAAATACCTTAAAGCTAATCGAGGAGGTTGGCTTCCATGATGACAAATACCTCTTGGTTGGAGCAGTTGATGGACAAGACACCTAGTAAAATGATGTGTTTGCATCATTAATCATTTTGGAAGATCTTGAGAAAATAGTCGGTAAAGGTACTTAACCACGTGTGCTTTCTATATATGAGAGAAACTTTGCACATTTGTGTATTAATGGTTTGGATTCATATGTGTACACATGAATATATATGTGTTTTTACAAAGTATGAATATTTTATGTATTTTTAAGTCTATTGGTTTTTTTCCGATTCTGGTCTGGTTCACATTTTGAGCTAAGCCTGTTCGATGACCAGTTTGGTTCTGATAACATTGATGTGAATGTTGTTGAGACAAACATGGAAATTTGGTTGATAAATCATGGTTCAAATCTAGTTCTACTGGGATTTAGTGTTCAAGTTTAGTATCATAAACAAGGTTAGCATCACAACATATATGTTAGATTTTTATCATTTAAGCAATATGATCTAGGATTTTATCTAAGAGAATAACATGCACAACAGTAATCACAAGAGAGAAGAGACACAAAGAGTTTTCCTTGGGGAAACCATAAAGGAGAAAACCCTGCAACTTCCTCAAAGATAGAATGAGCACCAATAGAAAAAGTAAAACCCAAAGACACAAAGATGATCTCCGACAGTTGTTCTCTCTCAATGTGCGAGCTCCTCTTCTCTAACTCATGCTCTACAGTTGAGTGAGTGTGTGTATCAAATAGAGAGACTCACTCTCTATTTATACTAGTTTTCCACTTGAAAATTACTTACCAGGGCCGATCTCACTAGGAGAGTCTAATAACCCTAGTACCCCTCAATTGTGGGGACTATTTCACTGAATTACAATGGAGGGTTAACCTCTATGACTTTATATGACTTAATTATATTAATGATTCTTCCAATAGGAACATCAGGGTACAATGAAATACAATATAAAATATACAAGTGAATACATTCCGAAGTTACAAATACATCGACACTCCCTCTTAACTAGGAAGGTATTCTCTTGACACAGTTCATCAGCACAAGTCTTCATCTCTGTATCATCATAAAAAATGGATCATCATCATCATCACTGCTCTCGCTATCGTAAGAAAATGGTGCTATCTCTCAATTCTACTCGTCATAGGAAGTTCTACAAAGCCAACCATTTTCATGCCGGTTGTAAGCTTAGCCTCCATATAGGTCTTTATATTCTACAACACTTATATCTGACCATGGGAGGAACACATCCTGCAACCATGTCATAAAGGCTTTGCTCTTACATCTGACCACGAGAGGAACACATCCCACAACCATGTCAGAAAGGATATGCTCTTACAACTGACCATGGGAGGAATGCATCCCGCAACCATGTCAGAAAGGCTCTGCACTTACATCTAACCATGGGGGGAACACATCCCACAACCATGTCAGAAGGGATCTGCACTTACATTTGAGCATGAGGGGAACACATCGCATAACCATGTCAGAAGGGCTCTGCACTTACATCTTACCATGGGGGGAACACATCCCACAACCATGTCAGAAGGGCTCTACTCTTACAGCTGACCATGGGGGAAACACATCCCGCAACCATGTCAGAAGGGCTCTGCACTTACATATGACCATGGGAGGAACACATCCCGCAACCATGTCAAAAGGATTCTCCACTTACATCTGACCATGGGGGGAACACATCTCGCAACCATGTCAGAAGGACTCAGCACTTACATCTGGACATGGGGGGAACACATCCCACAACCATGTTATAAGGGCTCACTAACTCATCACTTCCCCTTGGAAGGAACCTCGATATAGAGAAAACCAAGCTTCTCCCTGAAGTAATCAAACTTCACTTTGGCTAATGGCTTGTTCAAGACATCAGCTCTTTGCTCATCCATCACAACATACTGGAGCTTCACTGCTCCTCTCTGCACCATAACCCTGATATAGTGATATTTTATCTTGATATGCTTCGACTTGTCATGGAACACCGGGTTCTCTGACAACTTCACACAACTTTGGTTGTCGCAATATATACAAGTAGCATCCAACTAGAAATCAAATAAATTAGATAGTAGCTTCCTCAACCACACTGCCTCACAACTATTTGAACAAGTTGTGACATACTTTGCTTCAGTTGTACTCAGTGCCACTCAGGAGTGCTTCTTGCTAAACTAAGAGATCACACCTAATCCCATACTGAAGCAACACCTCGTAGTGCTCTTCCTATCAATGGCACTGTCTGCCCAATCTGAATCCACATAACCTTCCAAGTTAATCTTTTGATTCGCCTCATACTTGAGACCATAATCAACTATACCCTTCAAGTACCTCAAAATATGCTTTGCAGCAATCAGGTGAACATGTCTCAGAACCGTCAGGAACTGGCTCAATGTGTTTAGAGCAAAGCAAATATCTGGTCTCATATTCATCAAGTACATCAAGGACCCAATCATCTAACGATATAGTGACGATACATCGTTGCATCAACTAACTCTGATGAAGCATAACTCAATAGATTCACGTTCAACGACATAGGTGTGGTTATGGCCTTGTAGTCCATCATCCCAGACCTCTTCAGGATCTCTAATGCATACTTTCCTTGTCCCAAGGATATTCCATCTTCATTCTGCCACACCTCCATGCCTAGAAAGTAGTGCATCATACCCAAGTCATTCATCTCAAACTCGACAGCAAACTTCCTCTTCGTGTCAGCAATGAACCCATCCTCACCTATCACAAACAGGTCATCTACATACAATAGGACTATCATTGGGTTTTCTTCCTCAACCTTGTTGTAAAGGTTGGAATCCACTTTACTCTTGGTAAAGCCTAAGCCAGTCAGGAAGCTGTCAATTCTGTTGTACCATGTCATGGGTGCCTATTTCAAACTTGTTATGGAGAAAAATTTCTATGGCTTGGGTGTACCACAATAGACAGAGAAACCGTAGAAATCAATCCCTTCCCAATATGCAAGAAATAAAGCATCTAACACTAAAGGATCTCGAAACATACCTTATTCCAGATGGTTGATGTAGATCCCCATTGAGCTTTTTCCAATCCCACTTGTGTTAACAATTTTCTCTCTCAACAACAATAAACAAGACAAGCATGCTATATAATGGTATTAGACCTACTCTAGCATATATAATTGATAATGCATAAGCAATTAAAAGCATCCATGGATTCAATATTCATTAAAATGCACGTCATTGGACATGAAAAGATATTTCTATTAATATAAATCATAGATTACATGAATGACAATCTCTGTCGGGACGTCTGCAAACCGGAGAAACTGAGTCCTCCACATGGGCCTCCACCACCTCAATCCTCCATCTATCAATAGCAAGCTCACAAGTAAGGGAAATCTTGGGAAGAACACCAAGTGCTCCAAGGGACAAAGGGATGTAGACTCAAGTATAAGCAAGCTACGACAACAATGGACTATAGTTTTCTTGCTCTTCAATTCTCCCTCTTCAATGTATCCAAAGGGTTCCTTATATAGTGCTTCACTAGGGTAATACAAGGTCAAATCCAAAGCGATCTCGAGGCATATGGAAAGCCAGGACATAAGCAACTCGGATCCACATCAAGGAAAACATCAAGCATGCATTACGTCGACAACAAATACACTCCATCGATTACACTAAATGATATTGATGTGTTGTCAAGCCTACAGGTGTGGTTTTTTAAAGTTGTCAGGCTAGGAAAAATAAAAAGTAAAATCCACAATAAGGTGATGCGGTATTAAAATTAGGACAACCCCTTGAAAATCATAACATTAAAAATCGTGTCTTACTTTGCACAAAGTTCAAAACCAATTCGATTCAAATATTCCCTACTTGTAGGGAATAAAAAATAGAAAAGTTGTTATTCAGGATAAAAACTAAAAAGATAATAATCAATAGCAACTTGACACTCTTCATATCCTGTCTTGTAACTACGAAGGATTTCCATGGAACAAACACCTTGAGTTAAGTTGGATCCTGAGTGAAACTGATATTATATTTCTTGTAGAAACTTGGGAGCACAAAGAATCTAAGGTCCCTAACATAAACAGATTTTTCATATGGTCAATCAGGAACAAATGATCCTATCATAGAGGAATTGGAGGTATAGATAGCTACACTAGGAAGAACATCTTCCCGCATGATAGGATTTATAAGAAAGACCCTTAAAACCAATAAATTTGGATGGATATTACAAACATTAATGCTTAAAAAACTACATAATAATATGTTATTTTCTCCCTGTTAAATCTAAATTTTGTAAGGAAAGCAATTTAGATAAAAATTATCCTTACAATGGCTTAGAAAATGATATTTCTAGTGGAATGGAGACACTATCTTCTTAACGGGTGTCTCTCCTAAGCAATTATTCTAACCATAATACTCTTTGGTTAGATGAAGACCCTACTGTAGCTAGTAGGTACAAAAGAAGTTTTGTGGATCTAGGTGAAAATTTGTTGGGTTCTTAGCTATTCCAGCTTTGTAGTGCTCGAGATCTTATAATTTGCAATGGTATAACAAAGTGGAAAATTTCTTAATGAGATAACTTGTAAATTAATGTGCTTGGCAATAAAGTGGCAAATTATGTCATATTCGATGTCCCTTTATACAACAAAATGATAAATTTAGACATATTAAACGACCATGATCTTGACTCATGTCATAGAACTTTTATTTTACTCCCCAATTTTGTCATGCATAATGATCCCATAGAAGAAAATTCTCTTGCACAAAAGCATTTGGTCTTCGACATAAATTAAGATTATCTTTTTCTACATGATTTTAAAAATCAGTGTTTCCTCTATCAAGTTTGGAAAATATGGGAAACCTCTTTCATAATTTTGCTAAAGTCATCTCATCTATCTTTCATTAACAAGTTCTCCATCAAATTTTTAGGAAAAAAGAGAAACAAAATAACCAACTCCTAGTATGATAAAGAGTGTAAAAACACAAGAAGAGAAATCAAGGAATCTATTGAAGGGTCTCTGAAAATTGATAAGATAAATAGATGGAAATTCCTAGTTAAAATGACAAGAAAACACTACATAAATAAATGGCAGAAAAATATTTTACACTTGTCTAAAGTAGATCCTAAGAAATTTTGAATGAAAATTCTAACAGTAAAACTAAAGAAAATAATAGGATCACATTAAAGGACTAGAACTCCTATCTTGAAATATGAATCCCTACATGTCATAGATAGCATTCCAACCCTCCCTATAGTGAATATTTTTTATCATTATAAAACATAGCTTTTGGGGTTAAGCACCTTGCAAGTGGAAAAGATAAGGACATTGAAGTAAACCAAGCAGAAATATTAAAAATTGGAGGGCATGTACTCATCCCTTACATCCATAAGATCTTGAATCCAGCAATCTATAAAGGTTTCATTATTCTATGGACTCAGAGCCTCGTTATTTCTATTTTTAAACGTGTTGTTAAAAATAACCCATCGACTAATTATTAAGCCAATATGATTATGAGGGATGATTTTAAGGAACCATACTTATTTAAAAGTATATAAATGTTGGTGATTCTTACCAATTCTTAAAACACCAACTATAAAATGTTTGGCGATATTTTTCAAAAAATATTTTAATTTCCAAGGATTTTATATCGTTTATATAATAATTTGGCGATTTTTAGGGTGAAAAAAGTTTACCCCATCAAAATTGGGAGAAACAGGGCTTCAAACAATGCAAAATGATGAATCATTTTTTGGAGAAAAACCCCTAAAAATATCCCATGGGATAAATTTCACCCCTAAAATTATCCCTGATGATTATCCCTCTGTTACCCAAATTATCCAGCATTATTTAGGAAAATGAGATCAATGTATGGCTAGAAAGTGAACGTAAGAGAGCTAAATGTTAGGAAATTTTTAGAAGACATCACCCAACCACGAACCACCTTATAACACTTAGGATCATTGAGCACGAATGTCATAATAATAAATCCAATCTCTTATATCTTTCTTTGTGGAATTTAGAAAAAATTTTGATATGGTTCCTAGATATAGCTTGTGGGATAGATTAGAAGAGATAAATTTGTATTTCCTATTAAGAGCTTCCATGGTGATATTGTGTGTGTCTTTCATTGACAAGTTTAAGAGCATTCAGGTGTGGTTGAAATATATTAATTGTAATATTGGAGTCAATCAAGGTTTCCCCCTCCCCCCTACCTTTTTCAACATATACATGTCGATAAGATAGAAGGTTGTTTAGAAGAATAAGATTGCATTGGAAGGACCTTAGCTTGAATAGTCGTCAACCTTCTTCTATATGTTAAGGATCATGTTGTTCTTATGGAAATATGTCCCTTTGATATTGATAAGCAATTAAGAAATCTCTACGATTTGTGCTCTATTTCGAGTATGACTATTACACCAACAAAGCACAAGTTATGATTATCAACTCCAGAAAGTTTGATTATGCTAATTTTGAGCATAACAATAAAAAATTGGAGGAAGTGTCTTTTTACAAATATCTTAGAATCGGTATTCATCACAAACTTCACTCTAACTATAGCATTGAGAACAAGATTAATGGAGGATGGAAGGCTTATTTTTTCTCGAAAACAATTGTAAATCGATAAACCTTGTGAGGTGGTATAAGTAGAAGTTCCTCTTTGTAACTCTCACATCTCTCAATATCATATACAATTGTGAATTTTGGGGTTGCATCATCTCTAGAGAATCTTGGAGAATGATTGAAGAAATACATAAGCGTTTTATACTTATTGCCTCAAAATTAAAAGCAATATTCCCTATCCTATTTTCCTAATAGAAGTGGGACTTCCCCCCATCGAGAGTGTCACTATGACTAGGTACCTCATATACAAGTACAAGTTAAAGAACATGAGACACCAACAAATTCTTAAAAATGCTTTAAAATCTAGTTAAAACTACCTCCAACTCAAGTGAGGTTGGTATAAAGGTGCCATGGCTTGTTTAAACCATTGGGGGATTGACAAAATTGTCACTTTTCAAAATAACAATGACATTAAAAATATTATTACCTCTAAGTTTAAAAATAAAATGCGGTACGAGAAAGAATTATAGGTTAAGAGAAAACTAAGATACTACAAGGAAGTTAGTATCCCTAATCTAGAAGTTTAAAAGTATCTCTTTGTTTTAAGTAGTTCAAAGAAGAAAATTAATATAGCTAAGATAAAAACTAATGCTCATGAGCTTTATAGTGAAACATGAGACTAGAGAATTCCTAAAACACCATGGGTGGAAAGGATTTGTCATCTATGTAAGACTATGAGTGTTGAGGATGAAAGTAACTTTCTGTAATTAGAATTTCCTCCATACACCCACCTTAGATTGTAGTTTCATAATATTTGCTAAAATTTATACCTCTCTAACCTTATCACATGTCAAAACTATGGTGACCTAGGAACACTTCTCTTTAAAATTTTTAAGCATGTGAATAAAATT
>LPNX011032617.1:12954-61171 GCA_001517045.1 Pseudotsuga menziesii | reverse complement strand
AGAATGCCCTTTTACGCAATCTGTTTGGTCTATCATTGAGGATCATTTATCCATTATTAATCTTTGGAATGGAGACTCCCTCTCTGAATGTTTTAAAAATTGGTGCCTGCTATCAGCTGTAAATTCCATAAAAACTTTACCCATCATTGTCCTATGGTTTATTTGGAAAGCAAGAAATAGATCTTGCTTTGAGGATTGTGACTCCTCTCCTGTTCAGGTTTCAAGCTATAGTCTAGGCATGCTGAAGAACATACCTCAGAATCTTCCTGTGATCTCTATTAGATCTATTGTGGTAGAGGATATTGATCATTCTTTTGCTTGGGGATACTTTGATGGATCTGCTGCTGGGGATCCAATGCTATGTGGGGCTGGAGGTATGCTGTACCTCTCTGATAGGCATTTTATATCTTTCAAAGCAGGTTTAGGTTTGGGCACAAACAATTATGCAAAACTGTGTGCACTTAAGCTTCTCCTTAGGCTAGCTAGGATGCATAATTTGGATAAACTTCAAATTTTTGGAGACTCATAGCTTGTTATTAATTGGGTATCTGGTAAATACAAATTACAAAATCTTGAACTCTCCTTGATTCTTCAAGATGTTCATTATTTATCGGACAGGTTTGAATTTGTATCTTACAACCACATTTATAGGGAAAGGAATTCCAAAGCAGATTTGTTGGCTAAAGCAGGGGGTAATCTGCATGATGGTTTTTGGAATATTTTGGAACAGAATGAGGCAGCATCCACAGAAACTTTTCAGTTTTTCTAAAGATACTGTAAAACATGCTGTCTGTCATAGGACAGATTGCCAGTTCTTGGTGACTCTCAGATATGATGCCATGGCTGATATTTACAAGCTTTTTCTAGCATTTGGTGATCTCAAGCAACAATATTCAGAGCTGGACCTGCGGGCTGTTAGGCCTCTCATTATGGTTCTGAAAGTTTTTTTTTGGAAATAATATTTTTCATATTTGGATGGTCTGGATCAGACATTTTTTTGCAGCTGTTTTTTATCATCAGCATAAGATTTTTTCGAGACTTTATCAGCATGCTAGTTCTGCTCTGATATCTTTGCTTTAGATCACTTGGTCCCTTATTGATCTGACCTGATTTATCAGGAGTGATGATATAAGTCTGCTATGATCAGACCTAGTTATTTTTTGTTCTCTTTCTGTTGGAAAGTACTATTGGTATGATGCATGTATATGTACTTTAGATTTGGATGGATTTGTGCTCTTTCTGAGGCAAATTTGTTTTGACAACTTCTTAGTTGTTTTTTTTGTAAAATGGACAATGAAGGCCATCTACGAATTGTGAATAAAGTATTTACGAATTTTTTCCTTGGAAAAAAAATCAAAGAAACTCAAAAACTTTTTATTGTGAAAATAAGTATGGAAAAGCCAAAAATAAACTTCTACACACCAAAATACTATTCAATTTAATCTGAAATCTCCAGAATAGATGTTCGAGTCCTTTTAAAACTCATAACATTAATGAAATGGTAAAAAACAATTGTAATATTTTATTGTACCCCAGAATGGAATAAAATGAGCAAAAGTAAAAACTTTTTTACCATTGATTTTGAGTGAGAAAGACTCTTTTGGGTGTCAATATTTCTATAAGAATCTTTTGGGTGTCAATATTTCTATGGAGATTGCAGGAGCATCAGACATCCCTTTCGCATTCCGTCGGATCTAGGTAAATGCCCAACCTATACTCTTTCTTTTAATAGAATTTGTTTTAAGTTTTTGTTTGTTTCAAGTATTGTTTGATAGGTTTGTTTGGGGTTAAGAGAGATCCCTAGGTGACACTATTTTCCCTTTTAGGAAAGGCGTTGATGCACTTATGGAAAAGGGAAAAAGAGGCATCACCGTTCTGTATAAACATAGCATGTGTTTCAGTGCTCTATTTATATGGACGAGGTGCAATGGCGGTCCCAAAAAACTCAAAACATAGATTTCAAGCAAAATTTTAAAAATTCTTTAATATGAAACTTATAGAATTGTTTTTTCAAACATTTTTGCAGGTTTCTTGAAACACAATGGTGATATGGAAGGAAAGAGAGCATGAGCCAGATGATGCTCAAGTTGCAAATGACACAACACCATATGATGGATTTAAGGGAGTGTGGGCTCTTAAAATTCTTCTGTATCCCAGGAATGAGAGCTCATGTTTGTTTTTTGGGTCACTTGACTCAAATGTGGGATTTAGAATAACAACATTTTCAAGTTGGTACTCACACCCTCACTTTGGATGTGCAAGACATTTATTTTCTTACAGGGCTATCAAGGCAAGGAGATCATGTGTCACTCTCCTAACCTAGAGGAAGGGATTTGACAATAGATGATCTTATTGATCAATAATGAACTATCGGTACTCGCTCTCATACCTATTAAGCATGTGATCGGTTGTCCTCTTAGGACTGATTTATTCACCCTTGAGAAAGTGGTGGGTAGTAGGGATGTCAATCAAAGCACAAGGTATCACATGATTTATGCCTTGGAGTGTATGACTCCGACTATATTCAACTAACGTGAGGGGCTCTTACTGAGTTTGAAGGATGAGTTGAAAAAATACCGAAGGGGAGAGTTAAAACAGTTTGCTTATGGTGTTATTGTGGTACCCTTCTTCCTTGAATAAGTCCCCTTGTCATGTACACAAGTATGTATCAATGAACTTAGGCCATTGGACCCTCATATGATGAGGTGGGTCAAGGCTATGACACAGCATGGTGGAGGTGGATCAAAAAACCTATGGATCTTTGTTCTTCATATGTCTACGTGTCCAACTCCTCATGATTGAGGATTATGCATACTTAGGCATTGATTTTAGAGGTGATCCAGATCTACCAATTCCCGAGGATGATTAGTGGTGAGAACTAGGTAAGAAGAATTTTTTCTTTTTCCTTTCTTTTTATTTTATAATATTTCATTTTTTTGTTGTAATAATCCATTATGTTATATATCTGATACATTGGACCATCATCATGACCAGCCGGGTCTTCACCTATCGAGAAGTGTGGAGCGTTGAGGGAGGTCGTAGTCCAAAACTTAGAGGTAGAGGATGAACTCCAAGAGATCAAGGAGAACCTTCAGCAATTGACCATGGATGTTCCATACATATCTATAGATGACCTGCCTCAGCATTACCAACACCATACGACTAGATTTTCTAGTCGTTTTGGTCATATACTTCGTCGGGTGGCTCGGGCTATTATGTTTTATTAGGAGCACCAGGAGTAGTAGTTATGTCTAGCCATAGAATTGTACTGAAATCCATGAGCTTCAAATTTTTTGACTTGATATACTGAAAGCTACGAGATTCATATTTTTTCCCTAGTAATTTTTTTTGTAAAACAATTTCATTATAAAAATGAATTTTTACAAACAAAAGATGTGTTCATGATGGGGTGTCTGTACATGTATTCCTATTATAGGCTGCTTAT
The DNA here is from genome assembly GCA_001517045.1 of Pseudotsuga menziesii. Lineage (NCBI taxonomy): Eukaryota > Viridiplantae > Streptophyta > Pinopsida > Pinales > Pinaceae > Pseudotsuga > Pseudotsuga menziesii. Next base: position 57,726 of record LPNX011032617.1, on the reverse strand, counting down.
CTATATGTTTTGTTTACACATGTCATTTATCTCAAAAGAATATTAAAGAATGAGTTATGTACCAATTTAAAACATAATTGGCTAATGAATAGGAAATTATATTCATTTGACTTGGGATATGTTGGTATCAAATAAACCCAAATGACATTTAAAGAATCCAAACCCTTCAAAATAAATAAAGAAGTAAGGGATTTCAAATTGTGTAGATGCAATTTAAATGAGAAACGACAAGTTCTAAATCTAAATAAACCACAAACTAACTTACATCATGATCAAGGAGGATCCAGGAAGGCCAAATTTTCAAAGTCCTCCAATCTTAGCAAAACTAGCACTAGATTGAAGGGCTCGTCGAGACGATTCCAATGGCATTCGTTTCACCTCAAACGGACTCCGTATGAGAAAGTTATCGCGTTCTATTCTATGAGGTCAACAAGCAAAATTGGCAAAAGAGGTGCCACGTGGCACCACTGACAAGGTGACATGTGGCATCCGTACTATACGGACATGATGACATAGCATGTGTACAAACCAATGAGAGGACGACATGTGGCATGTATGGGAGGATGACGTGTCAACCCATTCAATGGTACGATCCAATCTAGAGGGAACACGTGTCTGTACAGAAGGTGTGTTGGCCCAGTAATATTTCGCCACATGGCACTTGATGATTGGCTAAAAGTTTAGTAAGAAGACTGGCGTCCATGGGGTTCGACCCTGTGACCTCTCCTGCATAGTGCTCTGCCTTACCGTTATCCCACAAGGTGTTCCTTGTATAATGTATGAAAATAAATTTATTTAAAGTATCCAGTGGCATTTCGAGCCCCAAAGGAGTCGAGGCTTAGCCTCGACCTTGGTTCTTCCTCCAGCGTGACTGGGAGCTCCGACCAGCACGGGAGCCCAGTGCATTTAGCACATGTCGAATTATAAACTATGGAGTTTGGGTTAAAAGTGGGTTGAGAATTGTTTCTCTATTATAACAAATTTTTGGGTTTTATACATAGTTCGGTTGGGTAGTTTTGCAACCAGATTTTATTAATGCCATACTTGGGTATGTGGTTGGCATAGTTGTTAATTATGTCAACTACATGATAAAAGGAGCTTTAAGTGAACCCAACCAAAACTTGAGAAGTTGAAACAAGATGCCAATCTTGGAAAATTTGTTGTAACCAAAGAGAACATGAGGAAAATGTGAAGAGGGGCAAGTCATGGCTATATAAGCCCCCTTAGTTGCCATTTTCCACTCATGCTTTGGAGTGGAGACTTTGTAGCTAAAGGAGAGAAGGGAGATTGCGTAGCTCTAGAGGAGGAAGGTACAAGTGTTTATACTCGTTTTACACCGTCTTCAGGCTTCGGAGTTGCTGGAAGCAGTCTTGTTGTGATTTGGGCAGCGGTTCTCTTCCCGACCATTGTCGCCAAGGTATCATTGTATCATTGCCATGTATTTTGTCTTTTGCTAAGATTGGAGGACTTTGAAAATTTGGCCTTCCTGGATCCTCCTGGATCATTCCTCCCCACTGAGAAGCTTTTGGCCTCCAAAATCCTTTACTAATCAACAGATAGGTGAGGAAATTGCTCCCTTACTTTCTCCTTCTCGATCCACTTGTCTTTGCTTGGATGAGTGCCTCTGATGCCCACTCGAGGATAATCAACATCACCTCTACGAGAAGTCCTTGTCCTTCTGTCCAAGATGACATCTTCCTTTAGCTCATCCATGTACTCAGGAGCAAATTCATCAACTGATGGCAATGAGACATTCTCCCTTTTATCCATGATCATGGGAGCCTCATAGAGTTTCAAGTTCTCCACATTCACCACTGAGTAGATCTGCATGTATGGGGGTAGCTCTAAGTGAAAGGAATTTGTCCCAATCTTCTCCAAGATGGTGAAGGGACCATATCTAATGGGCTTGAGCTTCTTGCCTTCTCCTTTCATCCTCTCCTTGCTGATGTGAAGCCACACTTGATCTCCTACCTGAAACTGATGATCAACTCTATGCTTGTCATGGCGAGCCTTGTACTGGGCTTGGCTCTTCTCCAAATACTCTTGCACTACTTAATGTACCCGTTGAACTCTCTGAATGAACCTGCGGGCTTTATCTTCATCCTTGGAAGTGCTTGAATCACCCTCTCTCCCATAAGTCAAGTCCAATGGAGTCTTTGGCAAGTACCCAAAGCATGTCTCAAATGGCGAGCTCTGAGTGGAAGAATGCATAGCCCTGTAGTAGGCATGCTGCACATACTGGATCTGCTCATCCCATAAATTAGGATGCTTGTTGCAATAACCTCGAAGCAAATGAACAACTATCCTATTGACTACCTCTGTCTGTTCGTCGGTCTATGGATGGAAAGCGGTGCTCCTCTTCAGCTTGGTGTCCATCATACACCATAATTTTGTCCAAAACTCTCCAAGGAATCAGGAGTCCCGATCCAAGATAATGGACGTAGGGAGTCCAAAGTGAACCCATACATGCTGAAAGAAAAGAGAAGCAGCCTGCTCTGCAGTGACCTTCTTTTTACATGGCATAAGAATACACATCTTGCTAAACCTATCCACGACCACATACAAGTAGTCATGACCCCTCCTAGACATAGGCAAACCCCCCACAAAATCCATGGAAATGCTTTCCTAAGGATGGGAAGGAACAGGAAGTGGTGAGTACAACCCCAATTTTCGAATAGTGGGCTTACAAGTAGAGCACATCACACACCCCTTTACATATTTTGTTACAATGCCTTTCATGCGAGGCCAATACACGAGTCTTTGCAAATGAGCCAAAGTCTTACCTACCCCAAAATGCCCTGATACAAGAGAAGTATGAGCTTCTCGTATTACATGGACTCTTTCACTGATAGGAACACTAGCCTTGCCTGATTTACAGTAGCCATTTGAGATAGAGATAGATGCCAGTGGATATGCCATGGGGGCAGTATTGATGCAGCACCGCAAGCCTATTTGCTACCATTCAGAGACTTTTACTCAAGTAGTGATCAACTACCCCACCTATGACAAAGAGTTGTATGCTTTGGTTCAGAGTGTCAAGAAGTGGAAGCACTACTTGATGGGTAAGGAGACGATCATCTATACCGATCATCAGCCCTTGCAGTATCTCCAGTCCCAAACTAAGCTCCAGCAAGCTCGTCATTTCAGTTGGATGGGATTTCTTCAACAATTCCATCTAGTGATCAAGTGCAAGAAGGGTACTAGTAACAAAGTGGCAGATATGCTTTCTAGACCTCCTATTGTTGCATCTATTGTTTTTAAAAATGCTTCTTTATCCCATGAAAGTTATATTGAGCAGTATGCTACCGATGATGATTTCAAGGAGCTTTGTGAGAAGCTAACCAATGGCACGCAGGTGGAATACTACTATTTGCAGGGAAAGTTGCTCTATCATTTGGGCAAGCTATGTGTTCCTATCAGTGAAAGAGTCCATGTAATACGAGAAGCTCATACTTCTCTTGTATCAGGGCATTTTTGGGTAGGTAAGACTTTGGCTCATTTGCAAAGACTCATGTATTGGCCTCGCATGAAAGACATTGTAACAAAATATGTAAAGGGGTGTGTGATGTGCTCTACTTGTAAGCCCACTAATAGAAAATTGGGGCTGTACTCACCACTTTCTGTTCCTTCCCATCCTTGGGAAAGCATTTCCATGGATTTTGTGGGGGGTTTGCCTATGTCTAGGAGGGGTCATGACTACTTGTATGTGGTCGTGGATAGGTTTAGCAAGATGTGTATTCTTATGCCATGTAAAAAGCAGGTCACTGCAGAGCAGGCTGCTTCTCTTTTCTTTCAGCATGTATGGATTCACTTTGGACTTCCTACGTCCATTATCTCAGATCGGGACTCCCGATTCCTTGGAGAGTTTTGGACAAAATTATGGTGTATGATGGACACTAAGATTAAGAGGAGCACCGCTTTCCATCCACAGACCGTTGGGAAGACAGAGGCAGTCAACAGGACAGTTGTTCATTTGTTTCAAGGTTATTGCAACAAGCATCCTAAGTTATGGGATGAGCAGATCCAGTATGTGCAGCATGCCTACAACAGGGCTATGCATTCTTCCACTCAGAGCTCGCCATTTGAGACATGCTTTGGGTACTTTCCAAAGACTCCATTGGACTTGAATTATGGGAGAGAGGGTGATTCAAGCGCTTCCAAGGATGAAGACAAAGCCCACAGGTTCATTCAGAGAGTTCAACAGGTACATCAAGTAGTGCAAGAGCAGTTGGAGAAGAGTCAAGCCCAGTACAAGGCTCGCCATGACAAGCATAAAGTTGATCATCAGTTTCAGGTAGGAGATCAAGTGTGGCTTCACATCAGCAAGGAGAGGATGAAAGGAGAAGGCAAGAACCTCAAGCCCATTAGATATGGTCCCTTCACCATCTTGGAGAAGATTGGGACGAATGCCTTTTGCTTAGAGCTACCGCCATACATGCAGATCTACTCAGTGGTGAATGTGGAGAACTTGAAACTCTATGAGCCTCCCACGATCATGGATAAAAGGGAGAATGTATCATTGCCATCAGTTGATGATTTTTCTCCTGAGTACATGGATGAGCTAAAGGAAGATGTCATCTTGGACAGAAGGACAAGGACTTCTCGCAGAGGTGATGTTGATTATCTTCGAGTGGGAATCAGAGGCACTCATCCAAGCAAATCCAAGTGAATCGAGAAGGAGAAAGTGAGGGAGAAATTCCCTCACCTATCTGTTGATTAGTAAAGGATTTTGGAGGCCAAAAGCTTCTCAGTGGGGAGGAATGATCTAGGAGGATCTAGGAAGGCCAAATTTTAAAGTCCTCCAATTTCAACAAAAATAGCACCGGATTGAAGGGCTCGTCGAGACGATTCCAATTGCATTCGTTTCACCTCAAACGGACTCCGTATGAGAAAGTTATCGCGTTCTATTCTGTGAGGTCAACATACAAAATTGGCAAAAGAGGTGCCACGTGGCACCACTGACAGGGTGACACGTGGAATCTGTACTATACAAACATGATGACATGGCATGTGTATGAACCAATGAGAGGATGACATGTGGCATGTATGGACAGATGACGTGTCAACCCATTCAATGGTACGGTCCAATCCAGAGGGAACACGTGTCTGTATGGAAGGTGTGTTAGCCCAGTAATATTTTGCCACATGGCACTTGATGATTGGTTAAAATTTTAGTAAGAAGACTAGCCTCCATGGGGTTTGACTCTGTGACCTCTCCTGCATAGTGCTCCGCCTTACCGTTAGCCCACAAGGTGTTCCTTGTATAATGTATGGAAATAAATTTATTTAAAGTATGCAGTGGCATTTCGAGCCCCAAAGGAGTCAGGGCTTAGCCCCGACCTTGGTTCTTCCTCCAGTGTGACCGGGAGCTCCGACCAGCACGGAGCCCAGTACATTTAGCACATGTCGAATTATAAACTATGGAGTTTGGGTTAAAAGTGGGTTGAGAATTGTTTCTCTGTTATAACAAATTTTTGGGTTTTATACATAGTTTGGTTGGGTAGTTTTGCAACCATATTTTATTAATGCCATACTTGGGTATGTGGTTGGCATAGTTATTAATTATGTCAACTACATGATAAAAGGAGCTTTAAGTGAACCCAACCAAAACTTGAGAAGTTGAAACAAGATGCCAATCTTGGAAAATTTGTTGTAACCAAAGAGAACATGAGGAAAATGTGAAGAGGGGCAAGTCATGGCTATATAAGCCCCCTTAGTTTCCATTTTCCACTCATGCTTTGGAGTGGAGACTTTGTAGCTAAAGGAGAGAAGGGAGATTGCGTAGCTCTGCAGGAGGAAGGTACAAGTGTTTATACTCATTTTACACTGTCTTCAGGCTTCAGAGTTGCTGGAGCAGTCTTGTTGTGATTTGGGCAGCGGTTCTCTTCCCGACCATTGTCGCCAAGGTATCATTGTATCATTTCCATGTATTTTGCCTTATGCTGAGATTATAGATCGGCCCTCCTATTGAGAAACAAGCCTGGAGACGTAGTCCATCCTGGACGAACTCTGTTATCAACTTGTTGTCGTTATGTGGGTATTATCTATGCTGTTTGGTTCTCTTCTTTATGGATTTGTGAGCTTGATTCATGCTCTTTATGCAATTCATGTTAACGTCATAGAGTAGCAAAGATCTTGTTTTCGGATCATGCTTTGGATTGTAGACTTTGTAGCTAAAGGAGAGAAGGGAGACTGCGTAGCTCTGCAGGAGGAAGGTATGAGTGTTTATACTCGTTTTACACCGTCTTCAGGCTTCAGAGTTGCTGGAAGCAGTCTTGTTGTGATTTGGGCAGTGGTTCTCTTCCCGACCATTGTCACCAAGGTATCATTGTATAATTGCCATGTATTTTTCCTTATGCTAAGATTATAGATTATGCTGAGATGGAAATAAATTTATTTAAAGTATGCAGTGGCATTTCGAGTCCCAAAGGAGCCGGGGCTTAGCCTGGACCTTGGTTCTTCCTCCAGCGTGACCGGGAGCTCCGACCAGCACGGGAGCCTAGCACATTTAGCACATGTCGAATTATAAACTATGGAGTTTGGGTTAAAAGTGGGTTGAGAATTGTTTCTCCGTTATAACAAATTTTTGGGTTTTATACATAGTTTGGTTGGGTAGTTTTGCAACTAGATTTTATTAATGCCATACTTGGGTATGTGGTTGGCATAGTTGTTAATTATGTCAACTACATGATAAAAGGAGCTTTAAGTGAACCCAACCAAAACTTGAGAAGTTGAAACAAGATGCCAATCTTGGAAAATTTGTTGTAACCAAAGAGAACATGAGGAAAATGTGAAGAGGGGCAAGTCATGGCTATATAAGCCCCCTTAGTTGCCATTTGCCACTCATGCTTTGGAGTGGAGACTTTGTAGTTAAAGGAGAGAAGGGATATTGTGTAGCTCTGCAGGAGGAAGGTATGAGTGTTTATACTTGTTTTACACCTTCTTCAGGCTTCAGAGTTGTTGGAAGTAGTTTTGTTGTGATTTGGGCAGCAGTTCTCTTACCGACCATTGTCGCCAAGGTATCATTGTATCATTGCCATGTATTTTTCCTTATGCTGAGATTATAGATCGGCCCTCCTATTGAGAAACAGGCTCGGAGACGTAGTCCATCCTGGACGAACTCCGTTGTCAACTTGTTTTCGTTATGTGCGTATTGTCTATGCTGTTTGGTTCTCTTCTTTATGGAGTTGTGAGCTTCATTCATGCTCTTTATGCAATTCATGTTAACGTCATATAGTAGCAAGGATCTTGTTTTCAGATCACATCATTCGATAAAGCTTCAATCAACAGTCCAATCACTGCATGATATTGAATGAGATTGTTCAATGTAGGGCCTAAGCAGCTTCCGCCTGAGCTTACTAAATCACTGGCAGGGGAATAAATTACCCATGTTGATGACATGAGATTCAAGGTATGTCGACTGCAACCATCCGTGAATCCTAAATACAGGGCCATCTGTACATTCAAGTATGACATTAGATAAGTAGTCATAACTAGGATAATGTCCTAAACACAAAAGAAAAAAAAGTTCAAACCACTCCAAAACAAACTCTATTAACAAAATGTACAAGGTACACATACAAAATTCCCTAAGAATAGTACCTTTTAAAGTAAATCACATTTTAGGTCTCACCTAAAGGTATCCCATCAGATTCCACCAATGCCTATGCTCATTTTTCCAAAATATGACTCACAATGTAAGGGACATGCCACATAGACTCAAGTTTTCTACCTCCTAACTTGTCATGTTTTTGGAAATAGGTAAAAACAAAATCACCTTCATTAAAGACCTAGGGTTGAACATTTCATTTCTTATGTAAATCAATGGCGAGGGAGACATTGTGGCGAGTTTCATCAAACGTAATCAAACATAAGAAATGTTCTCCCTCTACAGTGGTGTTAGGTAGGAGTTCAACGATGATTTTTACAGAGGGGATCTCACATTCGATAGGTAGGGTTGCTTCTATCCCACACATCAATTTAAATGGTGTGAAACAAGTTGGCATTTTTATAGTGGTCCATCCTTAGAATATGTAGGCATATCACTACAACAAAACCCTATGATTAACGTCTCTTTTAGCTTCATTTTTAGCGTCCACTATCAAAGTTTAGTGTATTTTTCATCATTTTTGGACAAAGTGGATGCTTTTCCATGGGATGGGGCTTTTAATGGCGCTATTTGTGTCCTTGTTTAAAATTTGGTGCTATTTTGCATGCTAATTAGCATCCCAATTAGTGCCCCAATTAGTGTCATAATTAGTGTCCCAATTGGCGTCCCAATTAGCATCCCAATCAGCATCCCAATCAGCATCCCTTTCTAAAATTTGACGCTAATTAGCATCCCAATTAACATTCCAATTAGCGTCCCAATTAACATCCCCATTGGAATCCCAATTAGCATTCCAATTAGAATCCCAATTAGTGTCCCTTTTAAAAAGTTGGCACTATTTTGGATGCTAATTAGAATCCCAATTAACGTCCCAATTAGCGTCCCAATTAGTATCCCAATCAGAATCCCAATTAGCGTCCCAATCATCATCCCAATTAGCACCCCAATTATCGTCCCTTTTTAAAAGTTGGCACTATTTTGGACGATAATTAACATCCCAATTAACCTCCCAATTAGCGTCCCAATTAGCATCACAATTATCATCCCAATTAGCATCCCAATTAACGTCGCAATTAGTGTCCACAAAAGCATCCCATATAACAAAAAGAATAGCCTCCAAAAAAACATCATGAATAGCATAGCACCATATATTAATCCAAGGTTAGCGAGAAGAATTGCACCATGAATTTCGGCAGGAAAAACCTTAAGGGTTAAATTACCTTAATGTCACCTAAATTGCTCTGATGGCATTTGAGTGTCCCCAACAACATTTGATAGACCCTAATGGCATATCATTGGCCCTAACAACATGACGATGATGCATTACATAATTATTATGGAGCATATGGATATGATTTGATGAGTATAAGACTATATCATCCATTCTTGTGAGGTAGTATGGCTCCTTGCTCATTATTATCGCAATTATATTGATGATGACTACGACGGTGACAATGATGTTGATTTATTGTATGATGATTATGATGATGTGGATGTGGATTTCAGTGATGATTATGCATGTGGTATCACTTTTGGATCCTAATTGAATCTTGTGGCACCAAAATTTCTGTAATGACATCTAAACAACCCTATTATCATCAAAATGACTGTAACGACATATAAATTACCTTAACAATTACATGACATGAATCATAATGTCAATGAGTGATTAAGAACACTAATGGCATATGCATGATCATAATGACAATGATGATGACAATTTTGTTGATGATGTACTTAATGTTGACGATGATGATGATAATGAGGATGATTATCAAGATGATGTTGATGTACCACATGGAATTTATGATTATGATGAAAATGACATCAATGTTCACGATGATGATACATGTCATAATACTTCTGGATACTGCAAAACTTGAGATATTGAAGTTAATAACAAGTAATAGAGGTTGTGAGGTGTTGACCATACAAATGTTGTTATCCATTGGATTTTACATTGAATAATATGGCCATTGGGTTTAGTAGTTCCCCCACCCCCCCTACACCCCCCTTGCAGAAAGGTAGTTCAATACCACCTATCATAGTACTACCAAAATGTCACCCTACAAGGTTGTTTTGGATAACCCCCCCATCCATACCCTCATTTTTACCAAGAAAATATAAATAAAAACAGGTTGTTCATCATTTTAAAGAAATAAGAACAAAAGGGCTCCATCAACGGGAAAAAGAAAGGTACTTCATAAGTACTATCATTTTGATTTCGATCCCTCTAAAATACCCAGGAGACGAAAACCCAAAAACAACAAATCAAATTCCAAATGATGCTTCCCACGAGCATTCGTTGCAGTAAACATGAGAATGTCATTTACAAGGGTAACAAATTCAATTCCCACAAAGAAGACATCACTAGCGAGGCGAGGTTTTATCTCCCTATCTGATTTTCTTGTTAATTTTGAATCTTTTAGCAGGAGTATGTAAAAAATAGATTGGATGGTTTCATATTAGTCCTTATATATCCAAACTTCAATTACAAACATGGGAAATTCTTTCTCTCAATTTAGGTTAGAATTTCCATAAGTGAATATGATGATGTTTGTTGGAATTTTAGGGCATATTTTCTTACAATGATAGGTGGTCTATGGGTTTCTTAAGCTGAGGTTTAATTAATCCGGACCATACTTTTTAACCTATAGATATTTAAATTAAATTCCCTATGTCAACGGGGAGTAGTTTATTAGTGAGGTTGATTTTTATTGAATGGCAATCCATTCACTAGGGTTCCATTATAACTTTGGTCTACCCTTCCAATATAGAATTACCATAAACAAATCCATCCATTACTTAGGAATACATTTGACAACCCATTTAGCACATAAAAAATTCATAATTATACAAGAAATGATAATAACTGATACATTTAAAATACATATGTTTTCCCATACAATACTTTCCCTTAAACCATATTTGCATTTCCCCCATGAATTTGACCTCTTTTGAGATTAGCATAAGGCCATTTTCAACTAATTTACGTAGTTAACATTAAATTAGAGAACATAGGTATAATATATGCCCTCTACATCATAACAATGGTTGTCACATCCTTCAATCCACATCTCATTTCTCTCTTTTATAGCTAGGAGGTTCTTGCGATTTAGCATTGGATACAACTTTCAATACTTTTGTTTGATGTGAACATCCATTTTGGAATGGCGATAGTGGTAGGGGTTATTCCCATAAGGGATTCACTATGTAGGAAATATATGTAGAGGTTCTTCCACATATGTGCAAAGGTGATAGTATTTTTATTTTTATCTTTCCCCTAGAGGATCCCCTACCGAATGCAATCACATCACATGCCTAGACCCATGTGCCCTCATGTACTCATCCAAATACACAATGAGTGCATCCTTCATGTCCTCTACTCGAGGTAACACTCCATATGGGGATCACTAAGTGACACATATCTTTTCAATTATATTTGTGTTAATGTTGTCAATGTTTGTGTTGCCAAAACTCCTACACACATACAATAATCTTGTATATGTGTGAATATGATTATAATAAACAAACTAAATATAATTATAAAAACCCAACTATAATCCCATTCTTATCATTAAAATATATATACTTAATTCACCCATCTCAGAAAGAGGGAAACGGGGGAAATAAAAACAAAAGTTGAGCATTTCAAATTAAGAATTAAGAAAGAAAGCTCTTATTTTATCCCTTCAGGCATTCAGATGCTCTCCATTCCCTCAACTATTGATGATATGCATTGTCATGGAAGTCGAAATGATCTATTATCCTTACACTCCCAAAACATTGACCATAGGTGATCATACTCGATAAACCAATTGAAAGGGCCACTTAAACCCTCCAAATCCATTGATTATCGCCCTATTTCAGCCATGAGATGCATGCAGAGTGTTTCGATCTCCATTAGCATTGGGTTTATTTCACTCGGCTCTTGGTGGTTCGCATGGTATTCTCTTTCTGGCTTGTCACTTGCTGGGAGGGCAGGTACGGCTGGATAGCATGGGACAACCCATGTTAGCTCTTATCATCGGGGAAAATCAGAGCATTCCTTGGAGCTTCTTTGGTATGACTTCAAATGGTAAGTGCATGCTCAAAACCATTTAATATTCATTACTATGTTCATCCCAAGTTCAATGCCCTAGAAGATTTGTGTCAATGTAAGAAGAAAATGAAATAAATCACATCTAGGGTTTTAATTTTGGGTTATATGGTTTGAAATTTGTATTGGATTAATAGTGAAATTAATGGAAACTAGAGGAATAGATTTGTGTTTTATGTTCTTTTTTATTGTTTTCGTTGTTTCTTGATTAACAAATTTGAGTCTAAGGAGAGAGATAGAGAAATGGAGGAGATTTGCAGAGATTTGGGGAAAAAAAATTTGCAAAGGAAAGGGTCGAGATCGAATCTTGTTCTATTAGTGAAATATTCAATTAATGAAAAAAAAATCCCCCGATGATGTCCTTGCTAATATCTAGTAGAAAAAATATCATGTGGAGAAGCAGGATGAAGAGATAAATAAAAGGGAAACTGATATTGACATTTTGAATCAAAGGTATGAACAAATCCAAGCCACATTGTCACATGAAGAGTCTTCCCTTAGGGGTTTGAACTCTTCCTAGGAGCAGCTCAAGACTCAATTCAATGAAAGACAAAGGAAGATGGAGGATGAAAAGCAGGAATTGGATTTTAAGATCAACAATGCAAACACTAAATGTGAAGAGAAAGAGAGGAGGATGAAGCAATTTATGGGTAAGATTGAGAATTTGAAATCTACAATTTCTAGAGTATAGAAAAATTGTAGTGATGTCGAGGTCGTGGCTGAAGAGAATACGAAGGCGAGGCACTTGGGTTTTGCAATGAAACAGGATATGGGATCTCAATTGTTTCTGATATTTCATACGTGTGAGGATTCTTGTAAGTATTTTTTTCCATTTTAGTCTTTATATATATATTTTTGTTTCATTCAGATATATTTTCAATTTGGTATGTCCGTTGGTAGGTTAAAAATCATTCGATGGTGAAATCTAGCGAAATTGGCAAGCTTTATAGTGATGTAAATGCAATGGTTTCATTCCTTCATAAATTGAAACCCTTGTTTCTTTAAAAGAAATTTACCTTGATGATGGACATAAACCTTTGTGTAATGTTTTGATGTATGATGCATGTCAACAGTGTATATGTGACTCCTTTAAATATATACTTCTCTAGACCTGAAGTTAATGTTTCCAATTGTGTGCTACGACACTTTGCAAACTAAATAAAAAATGTTTGTGTTCCTCCTTTGTTGATGAGAGATATACTTCTCTTGACCTAACATTAATGTTTCCAATCATGTGATATGGCACTTTGCAAACTAAATGAAATTTTTTTGTGTGATTCCTTTGTGTTGAATTTTTTGTATTAGCATGAGTACTTTAAAAATTTGTAGACTATTAGATAACAAATGACAAGTGCAGTTAAAAACATCAACACATCAAGAACACTGAACACAAGAGTTTTTCATTGGGGAAACCTTTAAAGGAAAAAAACCCCAAAAGCATTAGTAATTCATCTCGTAAATGAGATGATCGAATTATTCAATATCAGAATTCTAAGATGAGTGTTTTCTTCAATAATTCTTTCAGAACATCACCGATAAAAATCATGAAAGATAAATTTTATACCAAGACCAAATTAGGGATTTCTATTCTAATTGTCATCAGCTGCCGAAAAACAAGATCTAATCCCATATCTATATGCCTTCTCAGATCTGTATAGAAGCTTCCCAGAAATCTCAGTTGTTACCTGGACGTCCTGTCAATCTGCCCGAAATTCTACCCATGCTTCCCGAACCTATTTCTTCCCTGCTTAGATTCCTATAAGACTTCCCGAGCTGCTACCCGGACCTTGTTTTTTCTTATCAAGACGCTTCCAACCTTGTCGAACCTTTGTCTGAGCCTCTACTGCCTGCCCAAAAGTCTGACATGCCTCTCCATTTCCTGCTCAGACCCTACAAGTATTTCTCGGAATGATGGAGCATCTTCCTATTGTTGTTGGAGGCTAGTGGAATCCTACCCAATCCCAACCCATCCTTGCTGCTACTAGACCAGACCTACCCAGCAGCTAAATAGAGTTTCCTGAGCTCCTGTCTAAGCTACTTGAGATCTGGGAGGGTGTGGGTTGGTAAGATGAGGCTGCCCGGGTAAGAGAAAGGGATGTACAAATGTGTATATAGCCTACCTATGATGAAAGAAGAAGGTTTTCGGGAAGAGGGTAATGTCTAGGGTTAAACCCTAGTTGATGAAGAAGGTAAAAGGTTGCTGAAAGAGATCACCATAAACTCTAGCTTAGGTTTTGTTGAACACGTGCTAATTCCCTAGCTAGAATCCTACATGTTAGGGAACAACCATCAAAACTTTCTTCACCTTAAAAAACCAACGAATACTTCTATGGGATAAGTTGTAAGATCATGAGAAAGTGTGTGTGTAATAATGAAATGGATTGATCTTCTTTTATATCCTTTGAGTCACCTGTAAGTGGACCAAAACTCAAAAGAAGAAAAAATATTGCTTTATTCTTTTATTACTTTGACTTTTACCTTTAGTGGTACTAAAGGTCTTTCTGCACTTTCATTTTGACTCCTTAGTGGTACAAAAGGTCCTTATGTATTTTAGATTTTTACTTTAGCCTTCTTCAAGTTCCCTGTGGTCAAAATAAGTGGTCAAGGTGGTATTTCATACCCACTCAAAGTACACCATCATAAACAGAGAGAATTACTAATTATTTTATCTCACACTCTATGTGACACCAAGATCGGATAGTAAGGTGTCTTAGCCAAGGTTATATAATCCTTGGATAAGATGACAAATCCCACTTATCAAGGGTCAAATTTTCATAGATTCCCAGACCCCGTCTAGCACTTAAAGTGTAATCTTGGTAATAGACCAAGTGCCTCAGCCATAGAATTCATAATCATTGGCCCAGGTTCAAATACTTGGTAACAAACCAAGCACCTCCATTCTCTCAGAGAATGGAACTCAAACCCAGGCTTAGTCCCTAGTCTTGGACTAGGTTAAATTCCTGGTAACTGAATAGGTGCATCCATTCAAATAATGGCCACTCAAATCTAGGATGAGTACCCCAGTGCTAGAATGGTTCCACATCATGGTCCTGGAACATACGTCTCCATTCAACATAATGGTCACTCAACTCAAGGTTGAGTCACCCAATGCTATACTGGTTCCATATCCTAGTCCCGGACCAGATATCTCCATTGAATAGAATGGTCACTCAAATCAAGGTTGATTCCCCCAGTACTAAACCGGTTCCACATCCTGGTCCCGGACTAGATGTCTCCATTCTCGTAAGAGAATGGCTCTCTATGATTCTTAGGAAAAAACAACACTTTGTTGATGAGAAATTCATCCCCCTCTATTATAGTGACCGGTCTTGATGGATGGGCCATAGAGTAGAACAAAACCATACACAATTATACGAGTGGATGTTTCAAAGTCAGGGATCAATGCTCATCTTAGAAAATTCTCTACTGCTATGCTAGTGAATGCTCAAATGCTAAGATCAATAGCTTTTAAATATGGAATATATAGCTAACTGTTATCTGAGAAATTCAATTCCTGATCATCTAGAAAAGATTACTCAACTACCAATTGATCCTTCTCTTTGAAATATGGATTTTATTGCTAGCAATAGCAAAGTCCAGTGAATGCTCAAATGATGAGATCAATAGCCTTTAAATATGGAATATATAGCCAACTGTTAGATGGTAAATTCAATGCATGATCAGCTGGAAAAGATTACTCAACTACCAATTG
Source organism: Pseudotsuga menziesii (assembly GCA_001517045.1). Lineage (NCBI taxonomy): Eukaryota > Viridiplantae > Streptophyta > Pinopsida > Pinales > Pinaceae > Pseudotsuga > Pseudotsuga menziesii. The sequence continues at coordinate 42,306 of LPNX011032617.1, read as the reverse complement.
ATCCTTCTCTTCGAAATATGGATTTTATTTATAGCAATAGCAAGTAAAGATAAACTTTTTGACTTGTTATATCTATTCAACACGTTGTCCACCTATTCATGATTTGGAGGAATAAGAAAGATTTATATCCTTTGTTGTCCGATGCCCTACCACCAAATGATTTCAAATATTTATTACCATTACCATTTGTGTTGACTTGATATCTCTATTTAATGGGATTTCCACCTATTCGTGATTTAGAGGAGTAAGAGAGATTTATATCCTTTTTTGTTTGATTCCCTGCCACCAAATGCTTTCGAATATTTATGACCATGGACATTTGTTATTGATATCTACTGCACTAAGATTCTTGTTAATATTGAATCTTAATATTTTGGCAAATGCCAATTCCTTTGAATGTGCTTTCCTAAATATTTCATATAACAAAGCACATTCCACCATCTATTATTATAATATGTGAAACCTTTTTACAAATCAACATTTAGAGAATTTTTTTAACAATATGCATACCCAATTGTGTGTGATGCTATTAACCTTATCCACATAATATGACAACTCTGATTACTAATATATACTGTGTTATTTTTGTAAATCTCCCAACATGATAAGCATTAAGGAAGGTAGGAAACAATATTCTTTCTCACTACATCTGTAAGGAATGAGCAGCATAAACATGTAATCATAGGCTTGATTCCATTGATATTTGATGGTGTTAACTTATGAAACTTGGAAATATTTTGATGCTTGGGCTTGTAATGATTCTGGTGAACTCACTTTTTGCATGTGAAAAGAAAAACTTTGACACCTAAATTTGCTACATTTCCCATGGCGTACTTGTCACTTGCTGGTATTTATATGCATATGGCACATGTAGCATAAAAAAAACACACAACACTTTATATTGAGAGTTCTGCCAATGCATTGTGCATTACTATCTTACTCGCAGGCTCTCTAGGATATTCTCATCAATGCTTGAGTTTGAATGCTTGGGTACTTGACTTAATGGAAATTTTGATGTTGGCATAAGGTTGGGAATGATAAAGGAGTCATTTGCAAATTGAAACTATAGACCGCTTGAAAGTTATGCGGAATATGGCGCAGTGCTGGTGCACTGGAATTTCCATGGCGGCCTTCTCCCATTCTCCTGTGAGCCTCTGCAGGGTTCTCAGGCGCCTGGGTCTACACACCATTCCGTCATCTTGTGGGGTGGGTTGTTTTTCAAACCTGTGTTCTATGCAGATTCTTGGTCGGGGTTTGGACTTGCAGGGTGGTGATTCCCAGTTGGCAGCCGCTCTTTGAGTCCCTCCCCTTCACTGGGGGACTAGCACCAACCAAGAATAAAAATAAGTGGGAAGGTTTCTCTCAATCTTGGCTGCCTTGGGGGTATTTTTGGTTCGCCACCCCTACATGGGATTTCTGTCGCGGTTTTAGTATATTTGTCTTTTTTCACCTCCGGCACGTACTGGGTTGACTTATGTATGTCACTGTCATTTTTCGGGGTTCGAGATTCTCACTAATTTTCTTCTCTTCGGTGACTCCCCTGGTATAGGGCCACTTTTGCGTGGTTCTTCCTTAGGAAACTGCTCTTTCAATTAGCAGTGGGGGTTATACCCCTCCCTTCATTCTATGGGGTTCTTCTTGTCTCTCGGTCTGGTGTGGACTTTGGCTAACCCTATTGATTGGGTTAGGGTTTCTCCCATATTATTCATAGTTTATTATGGGTTGACCTGGGTTTTCCATTATTGGTTTCGAGGGCTTGGGGTTCCATACTTGGGGTTATTCTTGGGGTACTTCTCTCCCGTGCCTATGGTCTCTCATTCTTAACCCTTCCACCGGTCTCGCATACATTCAGTGGCTACTTTGGGCTCTGCAGTGGTGACTCGTTTGTGGGTGAATTCGTCGCTCCTGTGTCGGTTCTGGGGGATTGGTTCCCTGTGTTTATGAATTTGCTTTTCTGTCCTGGCCTATGATTTCTCTCTTCTGGCATCACACCTGGTTTCTCAGAGATCCTGTCTAGGGGGCTATGATTATCCTGGCTCTGGGACTATAGTCAAGGGTTTGGTTTCCAAACTAGCACCTTTTGTGTTGACTTTGTGGGTCATTTTCACATGGCTGAGTTGATTACTCCTCCTCGCTTTCATCGAAAGAGATGTGCCAAATGTATTAAGGCCCAGGAGGGAGGTTTTCGCTATGTATTGGGTCATGACATCTACTTGGAACGTGTCTCTTCTCTTTTCTCTCGTGCTCTTGTTGGGAGACTGTAATATTGCAGGATGAGTAAGGCTGCATGGGTGGAGTGGGCTACGGAGCACTGGAAGCCACTCTTTGATTATATTCCCACTATTATCCTGTTGTCAAATGGGTGGATAGTATTTGTATTTCTGGAAGAGGAGCACTGTTCTCGTATCCTCAATGGTATTTGGCTCATTGAGAAGGGTTCTCTATTTCTTGGGTGCTAGCACTCTTGATTTGACCCTCTACGGGAAAGAATTACGAAACGCCATCTTTGGGTGCTGCTGCCTCACCTCCCGTGCCCTCTATGGAATAGATAGATCCTGGAAGGAATTGGCAATACTATCAACCGGTTTTTTGCTGTTGAGGTGGATTTCCATCTTACATATGATAAGAGGATCGCCAGGGTTCTTGTCGATATGGATGTCTCCCTGGGATTGCCAGTGGAGGTGGAAATCCTCTGCAATGAGCGCCTCCTAGTTTAGAGGCTCGACTACCTCCATGTGTTGTTCAGATGCAACAGCTGCCACACAGTCGGTCACCTAAGGCAAGCATGTTGTAACCTGTGACTTGGAAGCGACGACTTGGGCTCAGATGTCTCACCGAAGGGCTCCAGTTTGGTTGTCCCCTTCGAACATGAGCATCAGGTTCCAGGTACCCACATTGATTCTCTCTCTCCTTCTGAAGTCATCTCGAATTCCTTTCTGGACGTTATCGATGATTTGATATTGTCACATTCTAAAACACCTTTACCTGTTCCCTCATTGTCCTCCAATCCTCTCACTGTATCACAATCTTTGCAGCTTGAACCGACTCAGGACCTGTCTCTTCCTTGTGACCCCATGATGCCAACAACAACAATTACTTTCTCGTCACAAGAGTCTCCTTCGGCACCTGTGGACTTTCCACCTCATACTGCACCTGACCATTCTTTTATCTCCCTACATACACCATCTCCGCAGCTCATTAAGGAACAGGATCTTCCTTCTCTAGCTTTGTTGGTGGATTTTCCACCTCTACCACACCCTCGATCCCCATCGACCCTCACTTATCCCTCCCTTAGCCCTACCTCATCACCCTCATTCTCTGACCCCACCCTTAAAAAATCATTATCCATCTTTACAGCTACAACCCCTTCATCCCCTTCTACACTTCACCTCAACTCCATCCACTTCACCAATGTGACTGTTCAGAAAAAATCAAAGGGAAAAAGGGACAATTTGAAGGTGGACCTATCCTCAGCTTCTCCTCCCTATATCCCACTATTTGTACGCATCAAAGATGCAGCCTGTGGCATCCCAAATTAGGGACTTAGAGCGTCGTCTCCCCACCTGGATGCTTCGTGATGAAGCTCTTATTCTTCAATATTTGGGGTCTTGGAGGTAAGACCAAAAACCATAACCTCCATTCTCTCTTTAAGACTCTCAGTCTGGATATGATCCTCCTTCAAGAAACTATGTGTAGTTCCTCTCTAGCTTTACTAGCCTTCTCTAAAATCCTCCCTTCTTGGGAGTTCTGTGCGATTAGTGCGTCAGGACTTTCAGGTGGCCTCTTCACTGCCTTGAATCCAAAAAAGGTTAAGTGTAGGGCCTATCAGACCTGTGTTGGCCTTTTGGTTCAGGCTTCTATCCAAGGGATGCTCGTTCCTATCTCCATCCTCAATGTTTATGGTCCTTATAGAGATCGTGAACCTTTTTTGGAAAAGGATCTTCGAGGTGGCTTACTTAGCATTCCGAATCTTGTCTTAGGTGGGAACCTCAATCTTACTCTTTACTCCTCAGAGACTTGGGGAAGTAAGGCTTCCCCTGATCCCTTCTCTCTTCACTTCTTATCCCTCTTCGACTCGGTGGGACTTTTGGACTTGGCACCTCAGCATGTTGGGCCAACTTGGCGTAATGGCTGTGTGGGTGAAGATGGTATAAGTAAGAGACTTGACCGATTTTTAGTATCAGAATCCTTGATTCCTTCTTTGGGGGTTCACAGGGTGTGGACTCAGTGTGCAGACATTTCAGACCACTTTCCTATTTGCTTTGAATGGGACAAGAAGTAGGGCTCCTGTAACTATCCATTTAAATTTAATTGTTCGTGGCTTATCAATCCAGATTTCAATGATTGGTTCTTGAAGCGGTGGTCATTACATGCCCATAGTGATAGCACCCTTGGCATTGAGACTATCATCCATAAGTTGCATATTATTAAAGATGAATCCAAGGTATGGATAAAGGACAAGCTGGTTTCTATGGATTCTATTTCTAATTCCCTTGACCATGCTATTGGATCGCTCCTCTCGGGCCCATAAAATGGAATCCTATCCACGGAGGAAATGGCACATCTGACCCAGCTCAGATCTGAAAAGAAGAAGATCCTAGACCATTATCTGCTTGCCTGGAAATTAAAAAGTAGGTCGAAATGGGCCCTTCAAGGTGATTCAAATACCAAATATTTTCATAAAATGGCATCTGGTAGGCGAAATCAAAATACAATATGGTCTCTGGCCGATGTAGATGGAAATTGTTTTGAAGATGATAATGCTCTTAAGGATTTGGGTAAGGCTCATTTTGCTAGTATTTATAAGGATGATGGTGGAACATGTTTGGTACAACAACTCAAGGTTGTCTTTCTTTATCCTAGGATGATTCCAATCGAGCTTGTATCAAACCTTACCTGCCTTGTTACTCTTGGGGAGATTGAATTTTCCTTGAAATCATTTAAAAAAGATCGGAGCCCTGGCCCTGACGGATGGCATGTGGAGTTTTATCTACACTTTTTTGAACTATTGGGTCATGAGTTATTATCTGCTGTGGACTCGACTAGGGTTTCTGGATTTATTCCACCATCCCTAAACGCGACCTTCCTCACTCTCATTCCAAAATTGGATAAGCCTAGGACCTTTTTAGATTACAGGCCCATCTCATTATGTAATCTACTGGATAAGATGATAGCAAAGGTAATTGCGGTCAGGATCAAGCCCTTTTTGGATTCGGGTATCTCTCAAGAACAATCTGGCTTCCTTAAAAACCGACAGATCACTGAGCCTATAGGAATTGTTCAAGAGATTCTCCACTCTGTAAAAACTAAAAATATCTGTGCCTTCATACTCAAATTGGATCTTATCAAGGCATGTGATCATGTGAATTGGACCTTTATCCGACTCATCTTGATTCAAATCAGGCTACCTCTTCTTACTGTCAACTGGATAATGGGTTGTCTCACCTCTTCAAATTTTGTTGTCCTAATTAATGGGACCCCCTCGAATTTTTTCTCAGCTTCTCATGGCATACTTCAAGGCTTCCATTTGTCACCTCTTCTCTTCATCCTTGTCATTGAATGCCTTAGTCTCCTAATCACGGATGCCCAAAACAATGGTCTTATTCGTGGCATTTAGATCTCATCCTTCCTTTCCCTTACCCACCTCCTTTTTGTGGATGATGTGATCCTTATGGGAACTGGCAAACATATGGAATGGGTTGCATTTGATGTTATCTTGGAGACCTTCTGTAAGGATTCTGGAATGAATATCAGTCTTGATAAATCTTTCTTTCTTTATAATAATATCGATGCTGTCAATCTCTTGGATATAGCTAGGGTTCTACCTTAACAGATGGAGCCGATTCTCACTAGGTTTAAGTACCTTGGATACTATCTTAAGCCACTCGGTTCAGGGTCTGTGATTGGACTTGGCTGGTATAGAAATTTGAAAAGAGAATTTGTAACTGGTCCCACAAGCTTCTTTCCCTTGGTGGCAGGTTGATTCTTGTACAATCAGTGCTTTCCATCATACCGGTGTATTGGCTAGGATTAGCTCCTATCCCAGTCTCCATCCTACACAAGCTTAGAAGCATCATGTTTTCCTTCTTACGGGGATCCTCTGAAAGCAATTGAAGATATCATTTGGTCAGCTGGTAGAGTATCTCATGGCCAAAGGAATATGAAGGATGGGGGATAAAAAATCTTCATTGGTTTAGCATATCCATGCGCCTTAAAAATATCTGGATGGCTCTATTGAAGGATGGTTTATGGCATCGTGTCCTTATCACAAAATACTTGAAAAACCTCTCGTTGGTTGCTTGGCTCATAGACAAGAGGTTCTGCACTCGAAGGGTATCCATTATCTGGAGGGGTTTTTTACAGACTCTTCCTTAGATGGGCAATCATCTGGCTTGGTAGGTGGGTAATGGTAAAGACATTCTGATTGGAGTGGATCCGATTATTAGTGCTCCTTCCTCATTCATCCTTCCAGAAGAGCTAAGAACGTACCTGGAGGACCTGGATATCAGCACTCTCTCACAGGCTCACAACATATTACCTGACTCTTAGCACTATTGGTATACAACCGATGAATTAGGCTTAGAAGGGGCTTGGAAAGAAGCTTGGAATGCTTATACAGAGGGTCTGGTACATGGTGGCATTCATCTCACTTTGCAAGCCGACTCCCTTATATGGGACTTCAACAAAAAAGATGGTACTATTTCTGCAAAACATGCATATGAATGCATTGTTAAATCATATTATCCTCTAGTTGGCATTCGCTCTGACTCTGTATTTTGGAACAATGCTCTCCCACATAAAATTGGCTGCTTTATATGGTTGGTTTTCAAGAACAAAATACTCACTTGGGATAACCTTCAGAAAAGGGGACGGTCTAGTCCAGGTATTTGTGCACTGTGCTATTCCAATGAGGAGACAGTAACACATATTTTATCAAAATGCATAATCTGGAAAATAGTACTTGGCCACATCTACGATCAGTTCCAGCTTCCTTGTCCTCCTCTCGTGGATTCTCCCTCCTCATTTGTAAGGAATTGGGTCAGCTTTTATCCAAGGAATCTGTCTCTTTGTACTATTCCACTCCATATGATGTGGATCATATGGAAAGCTCAGAATCTAGCCATTTTTGAAGGAAAGAAGAGGAATGTTCTCAGCATTCTCCAACAAATCACATATTCTATACAGACTTATTTTGCTCATCCTATCAAAGCTAAAAAATGTAAGAAGATAGGGAATCCTCCCTGTTTGTACTTCCCTTGTGGATTTTTCAATGGTGCCTCTAACAACAAGGTTGTTGGTGTTGGATACTGCTTATATTTGAATGAGTCTCATCATTTCAAGTTCATGCTGGGGGTTGGATATGGCTCCAATACTAAAGCAGAATTACTTAGCCTTTGGGCTCTTTTGCTATCTTCCCAAATGATGGGGATCCCCTTATCCCACACATTTGGTGACTCACAAGTCATCATTAACTGGGAAAAGGGATCGATTTCTCTCTCCCCTCCAGAACTCTTTCACTGGTGTAGGGAAACACAAAAGCTTATTCCTAGCTTTTTGGATCTGTCGTTCATTCACATCTACCAAGAACAAAATCAGATTGCTGACCGTCTCTCTAAAATTGCTCTCACACTTTCTCCAGGTTATGGTTGTTTCTATGAATTTATGGAGGACCAATTGGTCTCACATTATTCCTTTCAGCTCTCTTGAGCATGTATAGGGGAGCTTACTCCTCTTATTGATTTGTTGACTTGATTCTCATTGAGCGGCCTCTTTTAGATTGTTGAGCTAATCCCTTTGGTTCTCGGTAGATGGGGCTGATGAGACTGAATCCCTACATGATGAGACAGTACTACTGATGGGATCCTTTACACTTCAGTATTAACTTTCCCCTTGGCAGCGTCTTGAATATGATGTATATGGTCATTTACAAGATTTGTTAGGTATCCCAAGCAAAACTCATTCCTTTTATGAAGGCATGCAAATAATATTCATATCATGACAAGATGTCATTGCTTACTAGGTTTTGACTAATCTCCATTACGGATGATTTAAGAAACCATGCACTACCATCATGTACGTGTAAATATGTAACCCAAAGCATTCCCTACACCTTCTTCATTATTTTACATCTGGCATTTGCACTCTTTCATGCAATCCATTCATACTTGTATCTAAATTGGACAGCACAGAAACCTATTTAAATAAGTAGGATGGAAAAAATATTATTATTATCCCCAGGAATATGAATCTGCATTCGATCATATGCTACATATGGGCATTGACCAGTATCCATATGTTTTTCCATATGTTTCTTATCATTGACAATCAAGAAAGAATAATAAGAAACATGTTAATGGCTAGTCATTTGATCACCTCAAAATAGGTAAAGTCACCATCAAACTACCTTAAAATCATGATATATGCTTCAGCAATAAAAAGCAAGATCAAAATCTATTAAGAGAAAAACATTAACCGCAGTATTTAATTAAGTTGTAGAACAAAATATTAACCACAAGAGCTACTTCAGTTGATGGTGCTTCTCATTCAAAAATATCCAATACTCATGTTAATACCCCTTGGGATATTTTTCATGTCAACACTTCCTTTAGATATTCTTGACTTAATTTGTGAATGATAATCCAACTTATCCTTTTCCCTCTTCCAAATTTGTAGCAAAATCTCCATGCTCTACTTACGCAATAGATTTATGAGTTGAAAGTTCTAGCTTCATGAACCTACATAACTGCTTGGCTTCCCCTTTATATCCAAGCCCATCCTCAATGAAGTAGTGGGTACCCCTGCCAAGGATGACAAGTTTACAACTACATGTGCTATATGATAAATATACTTCCAATTACTTTAGAAATTGCACCAAACGCCAATGATCAAAAGTCTAGTATAGAAAATTGTCAAAATAGACAATGTTCAATCCATGGAGCCACTTTCTAGTAAAGAATTTATGTAATTTTGTTGTATGATGCAGGTTGTGTTGATAAAGAAATGTATGCAATGCCATATGAACCAAGTTTTGCATTGGGACATCAAAGGTAATTTCTTGATTTTATCAATATTTTTTCTTCTCTTTCTTTCATTATGAGATATGATTATTGAAACAAGTGTTTGAACATGGAATTTTATGCTTTAAATACGATATTATCTACCAATTGATAATAATGTGATTCTAAAGATTATGGATTTTTTCATGACAAGATCTTTCTCTAGTGACCAAAATGGAAACCTAACCAATAGAGTAATCATATTGTGATATAGATAAGTGAAATATGACCTATTCTATTGTCACAATCAATTTTTCCTATATTAGGAATTATTTCTTGCTTACAATGAAAAATCTAGATGGAACTTCTTTAGGGTGGTGATTTTGCGTTCTAATGTTATGTGTATCCCCCTGGAGCTTCCATCTCTGGCTTCTTTGTTTCTTTATCTTAGAAATAGTAAGCTCACTGCCATCAAGTATTCCTCTAACATGGAAGGTTTTGCATTCATATTTAAATGGATGTTGTTCATAGTCCTTAGGCAGTTATACCCATTTCAAATATCTTCACAATGACTATACAGTGTAGTCCTATGCCATGTCATGATTGTAGTTTGTAAAGTATATCTGATTCTATTCCTTGTCCCAGTGTTTCATATCATGTCTATTTTTCCAAAGCAAAAGATAAAAATATGGTCTCATCCTATACTATATGGCCCCATGAATATGCTTATATCCAATGTTGTTGGGGATCATGTAGATCTCCCAGTGCAAGCACTGCAACATTTCCTTGGCAAGATAATAAACATTATGAATTCACATCACAATATATCCTAACCATTTGTTCATGTGGATACTCATTAGCTTGATGGAAGAAGGAACTTTGCTCATCCCATGGTGGATTGGATCCATCTGAAGAAGCAACTATTGGGTTGATCGTCCTCTTTTTATTCTCCTTATTGCTCCACTTATACATGGATCTAGGATGATCATGATTATCTACTATATCCTTGGCATCCACACTAATATAATTGTTGTTGATAGGTCTCATATAGTGGTACACTTACGGTTGCTAGGGAATAGTGATTTTTGTAGTCCCATTAAGCCAATTTCTTGAGTTTTGTTCAAAATTCTTAGAAAAGGTTTAGGAATTTCATAACCTTCTTGATCATATATTGTGAACTTATACAATCTATCATTATTTTCCGACCATTAGATACTCAAAGTTGTGTATTGATCCTTTTTACCATTATAGAGGACTCTGTAAATTAGGTTCCGAAATTCTTAAAGGGTGCTAGATCAATGGAAGAGCGAGTGCCTTACAATAACGAGGTTGGTGGTTCGATTCCTCCATGCCCTAATTATATTATAATATTGGTTAAAACAAATAAATTAGTAACCAAAACTTTGTATGCACTAGTCTCACACTAAATTTCTGTCATGTCATTCCAAGTGTAAGGTTATTTTCTCAATTTTTTTTATAGACTATAAATATATTTTCAATTAGTATATATGAGTTGTTTCAAAATCATGAATATCTTCAATGGCATGTTAGCTTATACAGAGTATTAAAATTAAAATTAAAAACAAAAACAATGAAATTTAAGGATGTGTAAAAAGGTAAAAGGTGGAAAATTGATTTCTCATAATATATAATTATTATTTATGAAAAAGTTGTGTAACTATTTAAAAACCAACATACATCCATCTTAAAATTCTTGAGATGTATTTTTTTTCTTATGTGTAAACAATGTTACAACTTCTCTCCCATGAGCATCTCACTACTCTCACTCTCATTGCATAAAGTTTTAGTAAAGTAGCTTTTAAAATTCTAAGATAAATATAACATATTTGATCATTTTTATTTATAAAATTTGGTAATGTTGCAACTAAAATTCCATATTAATCTCATAGATTCCTTAATCAACATTTCAAGTCTCACATCCACAATCTCAATATCTGCTTATTATTTTCATCAATTAGTGCATAGAATATTTATCATTGATAAAAATGGGGAACTTTTATTACAATCTACATTGGCATAAAGGATTAACATGGTGCAACAATTGTGATCACTTGTTCCACTTACTACAACCAAAGGTGATTTTCATAGCCTCCATGACACTCTATGTAGCACCCTTCACAGTAAAATCGACCAAACTCAATTAATTTCAATACATTCAAAGCTAAGAAAATCTTTCAAATTCAAAAATCAATATGTTGAATCAACTCTTAAAATTTGACAATACAATATTTTCCAAAAAATTATCAGCAACCTATTGGAAGAAAGAGACATTTTTTCAACCTTTCCTTTTGGTTTGTACCCATGATGAATTGACCCATTCCCTTGTTGGCCTATACCCATAGTGGACTAACCCATTCCCTCGTTGGTTTATACCCATGGTGGACTGACCCGTTCCCTTTTTGGCATGTACCCATGGTGGACTAACCCCATTCTCTCATTAGTTTGAATCACTTGAGAATATTTCTCTTGTGGAATATCCTTCATCTAACCCTTCTTCTCCTGAGCAATTCCTATCGTCCATTGGGAAAAACAAAATATGCAATACCATCAATAAAACATTTTTTGCAATAGGTATGGGTGTTGAGCTCCTAACCATGGTCCATAGGGGAAAACAAAGGTATTGGGCCTTAAGTGAAGCTTCTAGGACCATAGATCGAAAAAAAAGTCTTGAACCACCACTGATGCCCTCTAAATGGGTTATTTTTCCTTTGAGATAGATATGAGTGTAGTTAGGAGATTTTATGATCCGAGTATAGGTATTGAGGAATTTATTATGGTATGTTAATAATATTCCCATCATAGACATGCCATGGACGTTCATGTTGTTCTACATGGTGTTATTTGGCCTCCTAGTGCCTAGTATGGTGTATTGGACCATGGTTTTTCCAGTTACTCTTCGGATACCCAGGGATGGTACTGCACAATTCCATATCCTTATTTATCCCCCAAAAGAACTAAAGACAGAACAATGGTATCATTGATGGCATGTTGTTACAATTACTTTCAAGTTTATGCTCATGATCATAATTATAGTGATTACGATCATGATTAATGAAATATTAGTTATTAATATTAATATTAGTAATTCCATGTAAACAATATTAAAACATTAACAATATGAATAATATTTATATTAATAGTATAATTTATTTTCTTATTATTGATATTAATATATACCTGTATATACACTAGTGTATGTATCAGTGTATACACCAGTATATACTTCATTAATCTCCAACAACAAGAATTGAATTGAATTTAAGGGCTCAACATGTCACTTACAAGGAATTGAATTGGGGTGGAGAAAGACAGTAACAATCATTACTCCCATCCACCCAAGCTACATTTAATTGACTAACATATATCTAATGGACTAATTAATATAAACTTGTTACGGTATAGTATAATCACTAATGTATATACCTAGATATAGTACAGTGTATACACTAGTGTATACAATGTATTGTAACCAAGTATATACACTACTATATATACCAATTTATATACATAGTATACATATACAATTATATACACTAGTGTATATATCAGTGTATACATTAGTATATACTTTCTCAATCCTCAATAACAATAATTAAATTGAATTTAAGGGATCAACATGTCACTTACAATGAATTGAATTGGGGTGGAGAAAGACAGTAACAATCATTCCTCCCAACCATCCAAGCTACATCTAATGGATAGACCGAATATATTTAATAGACTAAACACAAACTTGTTACTCTATAGTATGTACACTAGTGTATACACCAGATATACACTAACTTGCATATACCTAGTTATAGTATAGTGTATATACCACACATATACTAGAATATACACTAGCGTATATTCTAGTATATTAGCTTGTAGTTTTTATATATGTAATCTTACATGCAATCTTGTTATAATAAAATATTCTTAGGCTGAAATTTTAATTGAAATTAATACTTTTCTTTTAAATTGTATCTATGTTAATATTCTCTTTAGGGGTGTGTGTCTGTGTTGTGAATAATCCCGCATTAATATTAATAGTGATATGAGAATAGTTTACATGGCATCACCCACACATAATCTTTGCTACTTCTAAAATAGGGTTTGGGGTGTCGGTACACAAGTCTATGTGACAACATCATGCCTCAATCCATCACTTACATCATTGATAGTGTCAATCTCATACCTTGCCACCAATTTTTTGTTTGTGGTTGTTAATTTGGAAATATAGACTTAGAAATATGAACCTAAAAATTGTAATTTCCTAACATAAGTTCTCATTTTTCTAACATGGCTAGAAGAATATGAAATGTGTTCCTTCACTCATAAGGCCACTATGGCTCAACAAATGGTTACACTTTTTTTAAAAGAATCTTATTCCATATTTATTTCACTGCTTAACTCACATTTTTCCATATTCAACTTTCTAGAGAAGGACCATCTTCCAAAAGAACCAATTTTGGGTTTGTGTACCCAATGTTGCATATAACCATTATCCTAATGTCAGAATCGATTTTAAATCCTTGAATTAACTATCCTTTCCCACAATTGGGTTCTATGGGTATAAGCGAATGGTGGGTATATTATTGAAAAGAGAAGGATTTGGTAGATGATGCACTTCATAAGAAAATGGAGGAAGAAAAGTTTGGGCCACGCTTGTACGTTTCTCTTTTGGAGCAAGTCATAATTTTTTTCTATTGGCATCAAGGTCCAGCACATCTCAAAGATGCATCAAAGAAAAATGTTTCATGTAATTTTATGTTGTACATAGTGGACCTTTGTGATGATATCTACGTTTGCATTGAATATCATAATCTTCTAAAAAAAATCTAACTCCTTCTATCGCCATGCCTTCTCAACATACACCGAGACGAACATGGAAATTGAAGATAGGCCATGTTCAACATTCCCAAAATGATGTCATGGTTTTGTCTGGTTTCCATGTAAACATAGGAGAGCTTATCAGTACACCACGTCTTGAAGGTGTGGCAATTATGCCCAAACAAACATTCTTCTTTGGTGAATGATATCGTTGTTTTTTTCTCATTGCTAGTTATAAAGGGTCAAAAAGTATATGAATAGTCAAACAAAAAATTTGTGTTAATGCACTTGCGTCATAGTTACAACAATTATCAAAAGGACATGATTTTGATTTCACAAAGCTCAACAATTACCACTTCATTTCTCTTTTAGAGAGTTATGCAATGCTAGAGTCTCAAATCTATAGATACTTGAAGAGTTGTATTCAAGTTCTTCATGAAGAAATTTGAAATTCAATATTCAATACAAGCTAAATGAATTCGAGGGGCAACTCTTGCAAAATTTTCTCCATGTTCTACTATAGTACTTCAGTTTTATTTAGTATTTACCGAACTTGGAATCTGCATAAAGGGGGCATGTTGCAGCTCAAAAAAAATCATATATTGGACTACATACATCACCTAGGACATCAGTTGGATACTATTTGGGGTAGGCATAAATTGATTTTTGTAGGATGGAGGATTAAGTTTCATCAAACAGATGGTGTGGACTCAATATTCATCATTGAAAGGTCTAGAAATCCATCTCACCTTATTATGTTTGAAGAATAGATTATGTTGAAGTGGGAAGTTGAAGATTGAAAGATTGTAAAGGCAAGATTTTTTCACATTAGTAAATACGGAGTTCTATAAACACCTTGTAGTGTCAAGTGAGAAGCTTATTCTACTGAATGTTAGAAGAAAAATAACATTAGAAGGGTTTCTTGAAGTCGTCCATGTTTCTACCGAAGCATTTCGTGAATGGGTAAAATCTTTTGTTCCTAAAAGAATTATTAACCCTAGAACATAACATTGTTTTTTAGGGTTTCCTTTTGAGGAATGAAATTTTAAAGAAAATGAAGAGCTTTGATCAACCTATTACAAACAAATTACACAAACGTCAACAAGGATATTTCATAATTGAGAAACGACTTCTATGGGCCTTTCTAACTACTAGTAACAAGTTAGACCAACTAAATAATTTCAATATTTCTGAAATGGAGAATTTTTTGACTTATGGTAGCCTTGATATTATAATGCCTAAAATAGATCATGGGAAAACAAAACTTTCACGAGACTTGAAAAAATCTTGTTTGCAATGGAAAACAAGTTTTATGATTTTAAACTTGATGAGGCTTTTGATAAGTGTACCTTGGGTGGAAAATTATTTGCATATCTATATACAGAAATGGAAAAGAAGAATCCGAGAAAGCATGTTGCTAGTAATTAAGATGGATATGCTACCTTTACTTAAGAAAAAAATGAAACTAAAAATCAGAAAATAAAAAAGCTTCAAAAACAACTATTTAAAATAAAACATAAATACTTTTCTAACTAAAACAAAGGAAAAAAATATATCCCAAACAAAAACTTAAAAGGACTTAGATGAAATTCAAAATTGATATATTACATTATACCCTTTTGAAATTCAACATTATGATCTTGAGAAATAAAATTTGAAAATGGTTCCATATCTCACATTTGGCGAGTTGCTTGGTTTTGTAGATAAAAACTACCATAATGATTTGACCTTGTACATGTCCCCAAAATAGACAATTTCTACATAGGAGCAATCAAATTCACACATTTGGTGTTAGTTTGTACCTAGGGAAGTGTTCCCCTAGTGACTTTTTCCTTAGTCACTTAGAGAAGGGACATAAAGTGACCCTTGTATTAAATGACTTAAGTAAAAGCATTTATTTTGATTTTAGAGCATTAAAGTCACTTTTTGATAAATTTAAGTGGGTGAGTGAAATTAATATTTAAAAATAAAATATGAGCATTTAATTTCAGCCTTTGATCTAATATAATATCCACTGTTAGATTAGACTCACCCTAGGGTTTTCTCAAAAAGGCATGGGAAAGGCATTTTACCTCACTTTTTAGAGAATAAAGTGAGAAGAGAGAGCTGAGAAGAGAAGTTTCTTTTTCTGAGATAGAAAGGAAAAATTTGCGGCACGTAAATAGAGGAGAGGACAATAACAAACAGAGCACGAAAATTGAGGAGGACAGCAGCATTTATTGCTAGTCCATACAGTATGATTTTTGAAGCAGCGAGCACATTTTTCGAGGCAGATTTTTGGGCACGATTTTCAAGAAATTTTTTCCTGGGCATGGATTTCGAGGTCCATATAGTTCATATAGCAGCATGGAACTCAAGGCAAAAAATAGAGAAGAAGAAAAATATGAGTTTGATTTTTTTCTGTTTGGCACAGAAAACGAGGCAAAATTTTTCTCTTTCGGGTTGAGATAAGTTGGTCTGAAAATTTCTGAGTTTTGCTGTAATTTTCCTAATAATAAAATCTCTCTCTCTTTGACTGGTTTTTCCCTTGTGGGTTTTTCCAGGGCCATTGGCCAAAAATACTAGTGTTCTGTGTGTTGAATGGTGTGCTGATATTTTATTTACTATCACTGAAAAACATTAGTTACAGTAGTGTTTTAAGTCTGAAAATTTTTGTTTATTTCTAGCACTTTATTTTTTTAAGAATGTCATAAACAAAGATAATTTTTTACTTAAAACCGGTGGCTGAAAACTTGTGAAAAATCTACATGGTATGAGAGCGGGTTGTGGCCGAAAATTAAATTTTAGCAGTGAAACAGTCATTTCTAGAATTCAGAGAAAACATTTGTGACTGTAGTACAATTTGCTGAAACTTGTTCTTTGAGAAAAATGACTTCTATGGGGTTGAGAACTTAGGATAGGTTGGATGGGGAAACAAACTTTGTCACATGGAAAGCCCGGATTTTACTTGTGCTAAAGGAGAATGAGTTTTCAGAGGAGGAAGTTAGAAACACTATAGGAAATCCCATTACTATTCTCGCTTCTACTGATGCAGTATTACTTGTAGCCTTTAATAAGAAGGATATTAAAGACATGAGGATAATCTTAGATGCTATTAAAAACAATGTTAATCCACATATTTTAGAGAAGGATCATGCACATGAGATGTGGTCTGCTTTGACAAGATTGTTTGAGAGTACTAATGAAAACAGGAAGATGGTGCTTAGGGAGAAGTTGAAAAACATCAAGATGGTCAAAGGTGAGATGTGTATGACTTATCTTACTAGGATCTCTTAAGTGAGAGATGAGCTTGCAGCTATTGGTGAGACGATTATTGGTCTTGAGTTAGTGCGGACAGCCCTGAATGGGGTGACTGCACCTTTGGGCTATGTTTGTTCACAAGTTGGTAGCCAGAGAGAACTTACAAAATTGGGATAGAGTATGTGATGACTTTGTTCAGGAGGAGACTCAGAGGGGTTTCTTACAATGTAGTGGTTCTACTAGTAGGGGAGATGAGGAGGATGTGGCATTGGAAGCAAAGGGGAAGAAGAAGAGCAAGAAGGGTCCCAAGAAGGGTGGGGCCAAGCAGTAGCAGGATGGGCAGAAGAAGGATATGAGCACTGTGAAGTGATTTGCATGTCACAAGATGGGACACTATGCTGCTATGTGTCTGAACAAGAAGAAGAAGAAACAACAGATAATCGCTTCAGTTGAGATCGATGATTTTGCAGCACAATTTCAGAGAGTTTTCTTTATGCATTGTGCATATTGAGAGAGAGAGAGAGAGAATCCATTCTCACCAGTGTGGATGTTTACAAACAGAGGGAGTTTTCCTATGTGATGGACCATTCTTATAGTGCATCTACTTCCAGCACTTGGTACATAGATAGCGAAGCCTCGAGCCACATGACAGGTGCTCGTGAGATGTTCTTCGAGCTTTCATAGGAAAAGACATATGTGGAGGTTGTGGTGGGAGACGAATCAGTAGTTAGTGTAGTTGGACATGATATCATTACATTTTCGAGGGATTCCATGAGTCCCATGGTATTGCGGGATGTATTGTATGTACCTGGTCTGAAGAAGAACCTAGTGTCAGTTTCCATGATCGAGGATCAGGGTGTTGGCGTGTATTTCCTAGATGGACACATGCATATGTTTCCCAAGACTGCAGGACCATCTTCTTTAGTTACCATTGGAGCGAGATGTGGGAAACTATATAGGCTCTTGTTTTAGCCGTAGCATGCCTTGGCACATAGCAATGGCAGTGAGTTGTGTGATCTTTGGCATACGAGGATGGATCACTTGCATCATCCAGCCTTGGGGTTGTTGAGACACATGGTTACAGGTTTACCGGAGTTTAGTATAGGGCATGGTGATGTGTACAGAGGGTGTTCTTTGGGAAAGTACACCAAGACTACTTTTTCGAGTGGTGATAGAAGGTCAGCTGGTACTCTTGACTCGATACATTGATACTTATGCAGACTTGTGTCTTCTGTGTCCATGAGGGGATATGAGTATTATGGGTGAAATCATGAATCTGGGTGTCTAATCCGTGCAAATAATTTTTCCAAATTCATATTCCATAATATTTCAACCAAACTAATTTAAGTTTTTGGCTGAAAACATAGAACTAAATTTCGACCGAAAAAATAGTTTGGTCGAAAGTTACTTTTAATGGATATTTTTAGCTTTAAAGTTAGAAAGAACTAACTTTATAACTCTCTAACTTTAAAATTAACGGTATCCATTAAAAGTAAATTTCAGGCGAAATATTTGTTCGGCCGAAAACCTGTAAATTTTCAGAAATGGAATTCCATTTCATTTTTTACTCTTCTTCCAATTTCGGATGGATTGGATCATATCAAATACTTACAATTTATCTTCACAAATAATACCATTAGTTGCATAATTCAATCTACTTTCTATAGATTTTATTTTTTTTGAATTTGGTGTGATCCACTAATTTTATTTATTATATTTCTTAGAAGGTGTGTCGATTGCTTCAAAATTTAATAGAATTAATTGAAATGAAAATTCAATAACTTCTTAAAGACACGATAATTTTTTTTGGAAAAATCATGGTGCCCAACATTGATGTGCTGGTTTCAAAAGGGTGCTTTTAGTTGTTTTTTTGAATTGGAAATTAGGGAAGATGTTGTGTCAAACTAAACATGTCAGTTTTATGCTAGTTTTTCATATTGGTCCACTTCAAAAAATTCTAATAATTATTGCATGTGGTTGTTGGATACAAACTTGTAGACATCCTTTAGTACAATCTGTCTAGATCATTATAACATATTTTGTTTTTAATGAACAATAGTTGAATAATGAATAAACCGGTGCAAAAAACATGACTATTTATCATAATTTCATTAATTAATAAGATACTATCAAACACTTGCAAAAATGACATATCAAATGCCAATCAAAAAAATGTAAAAAATAACCGATATAAAGCTAACACAATTCTCTACAACTTTTGTTTTTACTAAAAAATAAAATTCTAAATACAAATCTATTTTTTCTTTGCTCAAAGTTGACAAACTTGGAAAAACAACTCTTCTTTTCTCATAACCCCCCCCCTCCTCGCCCCACACACACAAATAGACACCCATATTCATGATTTCACCCTTATGTGACATTCATTAATGACCATTCTAGGAAGACCTGGATCTACTTTCTGAAGAGAAAGAAGTTTGAGGAAGTCTTGTAGAGGTTCCAAGAGTTCAAAGCTCTTGTGGAGAACCAAACATGGAGGAAGATTCGAGTCTTGGAATCGGATAACGGGGGTGAGTATACCTCCAAGGAGTTTGATGGATTTTGCAGACAGGAGGGTATCAGGAGACAGTTGACAACTCCATATACTCCAAAGCAGAATGGAGTGGCAGAGAGGAAGAACCGGTTCATTGTTGGAGCAGCTCGATCTATGTTACATGACCAGTCACTTCCTTTATTTCTCTGGGATGAGGCTTGGATCATCGTTGTATATATTCAGAACAGGAGTCCCCATCGTGTAGTGGGGAACATGACACCTGAGGAGTGTTTTTCAGGAAAGAGGCCTAAAGTTGGCCATTTTCATATATTTGGTAGTCTGACTTACTCTCATGTCCCTTCAAAGAAGAGGAAAAAGTTGTATCCCATTGCAGAGAAGGGCATCTTTGGGGGTTATGATGAGATTGTGGAGGCTTTTCGTATTTACCTTCCCTCTCAGAGGAAAGTGGTGGTGAGGAGGGATGTGAAGTTTGAGGAGGAGTGGGCCTTCATGAAATTGAGAGAGTCAAAGAAAGGAGAGGAGCAGGTCCCTGCACCTCAAGTTGTTTCACAGGTTCCATCTACGTGGTATTTAGGATCATAGTTTTTTAGGGTTACAAGACCATAGAGTGTTGTCACAAGTTCATCAGGTTCAGTGGTTAGGCCAGCAGGGTCTTCAGAGACAGGTGATGGGTCTACTATTATAGGTACACCTTACACGGGATCAGGATCAGGATCAGGATTATAAGGTACACTTGGTGTTGGCACACCAGATTCAGGTTCACAGGTGACTAGGGTTGTCTAGCTCTGGTAGTTCTTCAGATGAGGACAGGGCAGTGTGGGAAGAACCTTCAGGGAAGAAGAAGCCTAAGTGGCTTCGAGAGACCTTCAAGGATGCCTTAAAGGCTGGGAAACCCAAGGATGAGGTGAGAGCCATCAAGATGCCTGACAAATTGGGAATGTTGTTGGTGGCTAGTACATGAGATTCTGAGCCTTCTACTTTTGAGGAGGCCTCCCAGCATTTAGTATGGAGAGATGCCATGATGGATGAGTACCATTCCATCATGAAGAATTATGTATGGGATATTGTTCCGAGACCTGAGGGGAATTCAGTGGCGACTTCTCATTGGATTTACAAGCTGAAGCACGCGACATATGAGAGTGTGGAGAAGTACAAATACAATTTTGTAGCGTGGGGGTTTTCACAGGTTGAGGGCATTGATTATGATGAGACTTTTGCATCGGTTGCTCGATATACTTCTATAAGGGGCTTGATCTCTATTACAACAGAAATGGATTGGAAGATCCATCAAATGGATGTGAAGACCACATTTCTCAATGGGATCATACAGGACGAGATTTACATAAGCAGCCTCAGGGCTTTGAGATACATGAGAGAGAGTCTCATATTTGCAGGTTGAAGAAGGCCCTTTATGGGCTGAAGCAAGCTTCAAGAGCTTGGTACTCCAGGATAAATTCTTAGGTTTCAGTAGAGTTAAGTAACTCTGAATCTCTACTTCATCATGGTTGGAGATGATCTGCTTATTCTTCTGTTATATGTTGATGACTTGTTTATCACAGGGAGAGAGAGACCCATTGGAGCTTGCAAGAAGGATCTTGCATCAGAGTACGAGATGACCGATATTGGGTTGATGCATTATTTCTTGGGACTGGAGGTTTGGCAGGAGCCTGGGCATATTTTCCTGGGGCAGGGAAAGTATGCGGTTGATATTTTGAGGAGATTCATGATGGAGGATTGTAGGCTTATGTCGACACCTATGATCACCAACTGGAAGAAGTTTCATGCTTCTGAGGGAGAGCTGGTGGACCTTAATTTATATCGTCAGCTTATCGGGTCATTGATGTATCTAGTCAACACTCAACCAGATTCGTGTTTTGTAGTGAACACTCTTAGCCAGTTCATGGTTGAGCCTAGGAGTGTGCATTGGGTTGCTGCAAAACATGTGTTACACTATCTTTCAGGGAAAGTGGATTTTGGTTTCGACTAAAGGGGGTCAAAGGGGATCAGTTGGTTGGTTATATAGACTTAGATTGGGTAGGCAGTGTGGCAGAATGAAAGAGCGCTTCCAGATGTTGTTTCAGTTTGGACTCGACAGCAGTGTCATGGTTCAATTGAAATTAGAAGTATGTTGCATTGAGTACTGCAGAGCATGAGTACATAGAAGTAATTTTGGCCAACTACGAGGCCTAGTGGCTTCGGAAGTTGCTGGTGAATCTATTTGATCAGGAGCTTAGGCCTATGGTGATTTACTGTGACAATCAAAGTTGCATCCAACTCTCTGAGAATCCAGTCTTTCATGATCAGTAAAAGCACATAGAGATCAGATATCATTTCATCTGAGACTATGTTCAGAGAGGACCAATCACGCTTCAGTACATTTCCACTGATGAGCAGGTAGCAGACATACTTACGAAGTCTTTGGGGAGGGGCAAGTTTGTCTTCTTCAGAGACAAGTTGGGAGTGGTTCATAACACTTTCCTTGATAAGAGGGAGTGTTAGTTTTGTACCTAGGGAAGTGTTCCCCCAGTGAATTTTGCCTTAGTCACTTAGAGAGGGGACATAAAGTGACCCTTGCATTAAATGACTTAAGTAAAAGCATTTAATTTGACTTTAGAGCATTAAATTCACTTTTTGATAAATTTAAGTGGGTGAATGAAATTAATATTTTAGAAATAAAATATGAGCATTTGAATTCAACAGCGGCACGTTTTTTAAGGTAGATTTATGGACACGATTTTTGAGAAAAAAACTTTTCTTGGGCATGAATTTCAAGGTCCATACAACCAATCCATACAGTTCGTCCAGACAGTCCATACAGTGGCACAAAAATCGAGGTAGAAAATAGAGAAGAAAAAAATATGAGTTAGATTTTTTCTATTTGGCGGAAAACGAGGAAGAAATTTTCTCTTCTTGGTTGAAATAAGTTGGTCTGAAAATTCTGAGTTTTGCTGTAAATTTCCTAATAATAAAATTTCTCTCTTTGACTGATTTTCCCCTTGTGGGTTTTTCCAGGGCCATTGGCCAAAAATACTAGTGTTCTATGTGTTGAATGGCAAGCTGTTATTTTATTTATTGTCACTCAAAAAGATTAGTTACAGCAGTGTTTTGAGTCTAAAATGTTTTGTTTATTTTCAGCACTTTATTTTTCTGAGAATGTCATAAATAGAGATACAATTTTTACTTAAAACCGGTGGCTTAAAACTTGTGAAAAAACTACATTTAGGTGTTTTGATTTTGTAGCTTTTGAAAAACATACTATATTCCTAGCTTTATATGATGCTTTGGTATCCAAGGTTCTAAAATACAATTCTAATGATTCATTTCAAAATATTGATTAGACAAGTGTATAAACCATGCTTAACTTGTTTTCTACAAGTATAAATATAAAATGGATGCAATCTGTGTTAGACACAAATAGTGCAAAAGGTCCATTTTTTTTCAAAAAAAGTACATATAATATCTTGAATATATATTTATTTTGGAGAATTTGGTGTTGAAAAAAATTAAAAACACTAGGCCCTTATTGATTAATATATTGAATATATGCTTATTTGGGGGAATTTGGTGTTGCAAAAATAATTAAAAAGAGCAAGTATGTTTAGTAAGAGGAATAAACAATTTATGATCATTTTCTAATACTTATCAATTTTTATTTTTGTTTTTTTTTCATTCATTTCATCATACAACAACAACACCAACACCATGTGAGTTTATTGTTGCATTTTTTTAGAGGCAATTACTAGTTTTAGTATTTTTTTAATATAATGATTTTGGTTAAAAATCTTTAAAAAAAATCTTGTACAAATTGTATTATTTGGTATGTTATAAAAATATTTGAAGATACTCAATATATTTATATATATTCCAAAATATTCCAAATATACATTTCACTTAAAAAAATACCTTACCCCAACCAAAAATAAATAAAATCCAAACAGTAAAAGGATTGTAAGGTTATTAAAAAATTTAAAATCTTAAGTGTGAAAAGTAAATTACCATGGAGAAAAAACAGGCACTTGATGTCACCAAGAATGAGGAGCTTGAACTCTTTTTTTTTTCAGAGGAAAAAATACCAGCCTTTGTTAATCATATGAATCAAAAGACATCTTTTACATATCAGCATGACTGCTAATCCAGGACCGTCACATATAAAATAAGTGACAATACAAAATAGCTGCCAATCCAGATCCATCACATATAAGTATAAGTGACAATAATATAACAACAGAATCAAAAAAGTAAAAGACTGATCGTAGAAGACTTTTCTCATCATCCCTGATAAATCAGGTCAGAAAGTACTGAGAAATATCGAAGATGAACTTCAAAACATACAAACAGAGCAATATATGCTGGCAAGAAGATCTCAACAAGAACAGAAAGTGATACTCAGTCACCTGCTAATAACAAGCTGAATAATAGTAGAAATCAGCTACTCTAAAAAAGATTGAGATTGCCATGATTCACAATCAAACCATCCATAGTTTCTGAAAAAGAAACAACTCCCATATCCAATTTCAGGCCTTGTTTGGAGAGAGCATATGCCAGCGAATTATGCTCACGATATGTATGTTTAAAGATCATCAGGGGGTCCTTTTGAAGCATAAATCTTATGTCACAACACCAGTGCATCATAGATGGAACATCAAGTGCATAATTTCTGTTAAGCCAAGAGATAATAACCATGGAGTCTCCATAAATTAGCTGCAATGGAATTCCCATCAATAAACTGACTCTAAGTATTCCCCAACATGCCAATAACTCTGCTCTTGTATTCGAACTGCTCCCACAGCCCATTGAAAAACTGAAGTAATGTGAATCATTTATAAAAATCACATAACCTGATCCACCTATATTCTTCGTGGCTGCTCCATCAAAGAAGCCACATGGGAAATATTTTGACGGTTCAGAGCCAATATTGCGGGTTTTATGAATTTTCATAGGCACAGGGTAAGTGTTGACCAAACCGTCAATTCTGGCAATCAACGAAGAGAATGTTGGTTTCTTATTTTCAAATATGCAGAGATTTCTTAATAGCCAGATTCCCCAAAAAATAAACAGTGGCAAGTATATGTAAGGAGCAGAACTCGCAGTACGAGAAAACCATTGGCCCAGAAAGGAGTGAACAGAGCTGGAAATGGGAAACGAGTAGTTGAATTTTACCTCAAAATGAGGGTATACTCGGGCAGAAAAAGGACAGCAGAAAAAAAGATGATGAATATTTTCTAGGTTACCTTCACAAAGAACACATCGACTTGGCCCATAGATGCCTCTAGACTGCAATTGCTCCGAGGTTAATATTTTCTGATATATCAATAACCAGATAAAGCATTTTATTTTCAGAGGAATAGTCACAGTCCATAAGATTTTCAGAACTTTATCATTTAATTCTGAACAGCAATCCGAGATTACACAGGAATAACCTTCAACAGCAGATAACGACCCTGTATACTTATCATGAGACCAGGATATAATATCATTTTGATCCGTGAGTCGTATACGGCCAAATTCCAAGCCTCTTATATAATTTTCCCATATAGTTTTCCATTCACTGATTAGATCAAGGTCATCTACAGAGAACCAATAACCTGTGGCATTGGAAGTATGATTGCGAGCCTGAGCTAAAGTACAAATACCATAATCCTCTAAATAATCTCGTAAACCTCTAGGTAGGGAAAAAGAGGATCCCATACCCACAATTGGGTCTGCACCCAGGCAAATGGATTCACCATTTCCAAAATGCCAGATAATTCCCTTACCGATCCAAGCCAAAGTAGCCACAAAGCCCTTCCAAATAATTGAGGCATTGTTGAAAATGAATTTTTTTCCCTGGGCCAAAGGTGAAAAGGTTTATTTTTCAGGTATTTTGCAGATATGAGAAGATTCCAGATGCCCTTGTTGTTTACTGCCTGCCAAAAAGATTTCATTCTCAATGAAAGACTAAAGCTAGGGAGATGTTTTATACCCCAGCCACCATGAGAAGTGGGCTTAGCCAAAAGATGCCAGTCTGCTAGATGAAATTTTTTCTTCCTGGAAGAAGATCCCCACAGAAAGGAATAAATCAGTTTCCTGAGATTGTCTAGGATTGAAGAAGGAAGCGGGACCAGAGCCATCCAGTAGACTGGTATGCTTGAGAGAACAGCATGAATGAGTACAAGTCGACCTCCTATGGAGAGGAGTCTCTTTGTCCAATGTGAAATTTTCTTTCCAAATTTTGAAACCAACCAGTGCCAATTTTTAACCAAGTAACCAGACGGTTTCAGGAAGTAGCCCAAATAACTAAAACCTTTCCGGAAATCATCAGTCCTATAAGGGAGAATATCTGTGATTCTTTGAAGGTTTTCCTCTTCCATACCATTTTGTAGAAAACAAGATTTGTTCACATTGATACTCATACCTGAGGCCTCCCAGAAAGTATCTAGAATGGCTTTAAAGGCTAACCATTCCTCAAAAGATCCCAAACCAAATAAAATCACATCATCTACAAATAGTAAATGGGTGAGCGAAAGCTTTGAAGAAAATTTTATGCCTTTAATCTTCCCATTCTGTTTTGCATCCTCAATCAGAAGACTAAGCCCTTCTATAACCAGAATGAACAAGAGGGGGGATAAAGGGCACCCCTGCCTTAAACCCCGCGATGCAGGAAAGAAAGAGGAAGAAGATCCATTAACAAGAACAGTAAAGTTAGCTGAAGTGATGCAGCCTAGGATCCAATTAACTCCAACAAGTGGGACCCCAATCTGAATAAGAAGAAGACGAATGAAGGTCCAGTTAACTCTGTCAAAGGCCTTGGATAAATCCATCTTAAGGATGAGGGCACATTTGTTTCTAGAATTAACAGTATGTAATACTTCTTGAGTAATAGCTATAGGTTCATGGGTCAGCCGGTTATTTAAAAAGCCAAATTGTTGAGGGGAGATGGAAGAATCCAGAAAGGGTTTAAGCCTCATAGCTGCAATTTTGGAAATCAGTTTATAGCATAGATTACAAAGGGATATAGGCTGATAGTCCGTGAAATATACAGGCAGGTCTGTCTTTGGGATGAGAGCTAGAAAAGTAGAGTTCAGAGCAGGGGCCACTTTGCCCATGGTTCTAGCTGATTCCACCACCTTAACAAGGAGAGGGCCCAAAAGATCAAAAAAGAACAAATAGAACTCCAATGGCCAACCATCTGGCCCAGGAGCCTTATCTTTTTTAAAGAGGTGTACAGCCTTTTCCACTTCCATCAAAGTAACCAAGCTAGAAAAAGATTCCTTATCCTCCAAACTGATAAAAGAGGGAAAGAGACGTATAACCTTCAGTTGGGATTCCAGATTCGTCAGCTTATCATCTTCAAACATGGTCTTAAAATATTGAATACCGAGGTCTTTTAGACTTTGATTATCTAAAACCCAAATACCCAAACCATATTTAAGAATCCAAATGGAATTATGATTTTTCCGGGCTGAATCCACCGCATGAAAATATTTGGTATTAGCATATCCCTTAAGAGCCCAGGTAATTCTACTTTGAAGTCTTGCAGAAGAAATCTCATGATCAGTTACTTGTTGAAGAGCTGCTTTGAGAGAGTTTAGCTTTAATTGCTGATCTTGGTTTAATATTGCATACTGAGAGGAGCGGAGAAGATAGTTGATTTCTTCTTCCAAAGCCACAGATTTATCTTTCATTTTTTAAGTTTCAGCTTTAGTCCATGATTTTACCTTTTCTTTAAGAGCTCGGAGTCTACAGGAAAGATCATTCATGGAATCCAAAGAGAGATCTGATTGAATAAGAGGCCATTCAGAACGAACCATCTGAACAAAATCTTCATTGTTTAACCAAGAATGATTAAACTTGAAAGGATAAGCACTAGAGCTTTGATGATCTAAACACTCCAAAACAATAGGGAAGTGATCTGATATTCCACATCTGTGAGTCCAAGTTCTATACTTGGGTAGAGAGCTGCCCAGCTGTTCTGATAACATAAAACGATCTAATCTTTTAGATATACCTTCTTCCCCTATCCTCCCATTCCTCAAGGTAGGGCCAGCACAGGGAGGAGCCACATCCACAAGGTTATGTTCTGAGAAAAGCTTTGTGAAATATGGGCTCAAAGGGTATAAAAGAGATTTTGAACCCCATATTTCTGAGGCAGAAAGAGTTATATTTAGATCCCCAGCTAAGATGAGATTAGGCAGCGAAAGGAGACCTCCCGAAGCTACGTCATTCCAAAAAGAATCACGATTGTGATAAGGGCCATAGCAATTTAGAATGGAGAGCTTTAAGGTAGAACCCCGAAGAGTGGCTTCCAGTAATATACCAGTAACAGTTTGATAAGCTTTGCATTTAAAAATTTTTGGATTCCAACCAGTGCGAACTCCCCCAGAGAGACCATTTGAGCTAAGGGCACAAAACTCCCAACCCGGGCAGATTTTGGAAAAAGCAAATAAAGCTGGATAAGGACTAATCATTGTTTCTTGAAGAAGAACTAAATCAGGAGAGAGTGAAGACAGCAAGAGACAGAGGCTTTTTTGTTGGGCAGAACCCCCCAAACCACGGATATTCAAGGAAAGGATACGCATTAAGAATCAGGAAGGTGTGGGGTCGAAGCTCTAAGGACCCGAGGAGGAGGAGAGGAAGAAGTACACTCTGCTGCTTTTAATCTCATGGATAAAGGGGTGTAAGGAGCTGGGGCTAAATCCAAAGAATCAAAAGGTGGCTTCGGAGATTTTTTCTTTCTTCTGATAGTGACATTCTCAAATCTGATTGAGTCTAGTGGGAGAACTGAAGGAGAAAGGGAAGTCTTATCCGAGAAAATGTTCAGATTTTTTTGCAAAGAAGGGTCTTTGAAGGATGGGGAAATAGCTGGGCTATGAGGAGGTGATTCAAAAGTCGATGGCCCCTTATTTGATAAGGGGGAAAAATCATCCTCCGTGAACAAGGGGGGGCAACAACTTCTAGGGGGTAAGGAGAAGGATTAGAGGAGCTAGGCAAGACTTCAATCAAAATCGAAGTAGATGGAGGTTCCAGAGCAGGAGAAAGGCTAATATCAGGGGGTAGGGGAGTTGGCTCCAAAATAGAAAGCTTCGTAGGGACTACAGGTTCATTCTCCACAGAAAGATTACAAGATCGAGTAGGATATTTTTTGCTGCTAATCACAGAGTCAATTATATCTAGATCAAGATCTGATACTTCCCCAAAAAAAGAAATAGTATTTTTCAATTGACCAGGAGAGGAGGCATTTTGTACCGGAGTTGAAAAAACCTTTGATGGAGAAAATATAGGGGAATTAACAAAAGAATCTATTAAAGAGTGCTTGACAACCCTACTACGGAAAGAAGGACAGTCACGGCGCAAATGGCGAGTCTCCCTACACACATTGCACCTAAAGGGAATGCCCTGAAAATCCAAATGTTGAATAAACAAATGCTCATGATAGAGAATCTCTACTTTAGCTGGGAGGCCTCACTACAACAAAAAGTGGATTTAGTGTCAAATTTAGCATCGGATTTTAGTGTAATTTTTTCATAATTGTGGTGAACAATCCGGCGCTAAACCAGGCGCTATTGTACATTTTCGTAAAATGCCGTCTATTGCATCTTTTTTTTCGTCCTTTTTAACATCTATTTTTGTGTCCATTCTTGCACCCAATTTTTTGCATCTAATGTTACGCCTTTATTTGCGCCCAATTTTTCAACTTCTATTGCATCTTTTTTCATGTCCTTTGTTACATCCTTGTTTGCACCCAGTTTCATGCTCATTTTTGCATCCAATGTTGCGTCTTATTTTGCTCCC
>LPNX011032617.1:0-11416 GCA_001517045.1 Pseudotsuga menziesii | reverse complement strand
ATAAGGGATATATTTTTCATAGGAGGGACTACCCACCTACTTTAAGCTTGGACTTCAATATTTGTCATGGTCAGTGATAGTGTTCATTATTACTTGATATTTTCACCTACAGTGTAATCTACCTTCATTTACCATGTCCTAAATCATCAATCTTATAAGCAACGAGCATTGATACTTTGAAAATAAACATATAACACTCTTTTCTAGTGGGACCTAATGATGCCTATTACAACTAATATTGAATGCAACTACCATTAGTACTTTAAAAATAAACACATACCTCTCCTTCCTAATGATGCCTACTACATCTAATCTACCTTCATGCTCCATGTTCTAAATCTTTAATATTGTATGCAACTACCATTAGTTCTTTAAAAAAAACACATAACACTCCTTCCTATGGTACCTAATGGTACACGTTGCCTAAGGATAAATATATGTTGATTTTGCACAAGAAAAAGTAATATATACAACATAATCGGCACTCGCAATGAACAAGTAGTGCAAACTTTATCCCTTCCAATATAGGTTACCCCCTTGAATGGAACTACCAATAGTACTTTAAAAATAAACACATACCTCTCCTTCCTAATGACGCCTACTACATCTAATCTACCTTCATGCTACATGTTCTAAATCTTTAATATTGTATGCAACTACCATTAGTTCTTTAAAAAAAACACATAACACTCCTTCCTATGGTACCTAATGGTACACGTTGCCTAAGGATAAATATATGTTGATTTTGCACAAGAAAAAAAATATATATATACAACATAATCGACACTTGCAATGAACAAGTAGTGCAAACTTTATCCCTTCCAATATAGGTTATCGCCTTGAAATATCTACTTGTTTCCTCTCACTAGGGTAATTGAGCGAGGCTATCTTCATTTAATCCTGGTGAACCTAAGAAAAAGAGGTGTAAGATTGTTGCAATCTTTAAAGGTGCTGCAATTTATTAGGGCATGTAATTTTTCTGCGGATGAGGAGTCGCCTTAGCAACCTAAATCATATTCTTGCAAATTGGCTATCCAAGCTAATGGGTGACAAAGCATATGGAAAGTTTCATAAGTGACCAAAGATGGCTGACAACATTTACAGGTCTTTGCTTTGATTCCAAGTAGAACTAGAAACTTTATGGATTGACTCTTTGCTTTTAAGATTGGATGTTCAATTTCAGCCGCATCATTTCTTTGACAAATCAGAGCATTGAACCAGAGCCTAACTGATGTGGTTCCAACAGTAGCTAGAAATTCTCTTAATTAAAGTTTTCCTTTCAAGAATCGATTCCCAGTTGCAGCCATATCAGCGTTTTGACAAACTGACTAGGAAGTCAAATCATTTTGTTCAAACTGGATGCTACTTTTATCAATCTTGCAAGCCAGTTTGTTAACTTCCCACATCCATATGCAGATTAGGCTTCCATGGATTGTAATGAGACATGGGATGGATTATAGACAATTAGGATCCTCTTCTCCCTTAGAGGCTTGACCTTTACATATGCCTTCAAACATTGTGACGCGCTGATGAGCTATTGTCTCATTAAATTCGAGGCCTCAAGAATGTTGCCCTTGACAAAGACAGAGATGGCATCACAGTAGATGTCTTATGGTGAAATGCATCAAAGGCCATTCAAAAGTAAAAGCTTGTAATCTCCTCATACAGAAAGGCATATTAGAAGGGAAAAAAACATGTATAGATAATAGGACAGACAGACATAGAATCTCTCCAGTCAGAAACATGGAATTAAATAGCATTGGCCCAAATGTGTTATGCTGCTATACTAATAAAATACCCCTTTAAAATTTGCCAAAAAATAAAAGATACATTCCATGATTGTTATGAACCTGATTTTAACTTATTACCAATAGATCTTGGCTTTCCCGTCAAATGTTATATCTTTGGCCGCATTTAGCAAACAATAGTAGGAAAAAGAACAGGCACAATGAAATGTTAGTGGTGTAATGTTAATGTTCAAGTTAGTGTTTGGAGTTAGTTTTTCCAAGTCTGATAGTGTCTAACTACCACACATACAAATAAAGGAGTGTACAATATAAACGTTATATAACAATAATAAAAGTATCTTCTCTCTATGTTAGTTGTTACAAAGTTTGTTCAAGTCCAATACTGTCTAACTACCACACATGAATAAAGATGTACAATATGAACATTGCTCAAACAATAATAGAAGTATCCTCTCCCTCTCTCTCTCTTATTGTCTATGCAGGTCTTCCACAAACCTACATGATATCATAGTGATACCAGCCTAGAACCTATGACTGTGTGAACATTGAAAATCCACAAATGTAGTCCCAACAAATAAGGAGGGAGCAGGCGAGTCTGAATTTATTTTTCAGATAGTTTTTTGAAAGTGTATAATTTTGAATTTCTAAGGTAAAATATTTAGAATACTTAAAGAAGAGTTGAGGAATAATATAAAAAGATTCAAAAATATCTTTGAAAGCTATAAACAGAATATCAGAGATGACTTGCAATGCCCAAATCAAGTCCATGCCGGCCAGAAAGAGATGCTTCACACTTGAGGTAGAAAGAGATGCCAAACAACATGCCATTGACAAGAGGAGGGCATGAATCCATGACAGGCAGTGATGGGAGAAATATTTGAAAATTATGGATGGAATGAAATAATACACCTTTTCCAGAAATGTAACAGCCAACTAAACATCATGGCATCGGAGAAGATCTGCAAAGCTTTGTTTCGTTGGCACAAACTTACAGATAGCTCCAAATCTACACCCATGTGTGCTAACTTCAACCACAAGTGGTGCCCACGAAGAAAAAAGACCTATATTTTGCACCCATGTGTGCTAACAATACAAGTTTGTGCCTTTTCCTTGTTCGGTGTATCTATGTCAAAGACTCATACTTGTGTCCACTTGAATATCTGCAAAATCATTTTTCCTTTATAGATCTTTGCATTTTTTAATGGTGTTTGGCCTAAAAGAGCATAATTGTTACTACACCTTACACCCAAGTTGGAAAACGTGATGGCCTAAAATAGCATAATTATATAATGATGTATAAATGAAATTGAAAAGTGTTGAACATGGGTATTGATTGAACACCTTTATGAAGGTGCGTAAATGTAGGGGCCATTAGTAAAAGAAAGAGGGGCTTCACAGTAATGGTGAACAAGGAAAAAATACAACAAGTAGAGGGGCTTCACTGGAAGATGGTGGTGTTCTCCACAAAACTAGCTCCTAACCAAGCCCACAATTTCACAGCTAAATCATTCTTCCTCTCTCTATGACAACTGACTGCTGCAACCTCCTCAACTCTGGCAGAGAATGACGTGCACCCTCTTCTGTGGTCATCTCTGCTTCTACAAATGCACTCTCTCCACAAATGAGCACTGAAACCTTTGATTCTTCTAAGATCTGAAACACATATGAAATCTCAATCCATGGCAATGAAGCACAATAGTAGATCTGGATGATCTACCCTCTGAATCGGCTAGGATGGATAAGTCTCACCATCAAACCCGATGCTGGTCAAGAGTTTTCGTCCTCAACCCCAAAAATATCAGAGAGCTCTCAAAATTCATTTCTCAAAATGAATAAAAGTCAGGAATGAATGAGAATGTACTCAAATCCCCTTTCTATAATTTCCCAATGACTTTTTCCTTTTTCTCCCTTTTTCTTTTATAAAATGATTTTATAACCTGTTTCACTACTTTTTAATGCCAGAAAGTGCTTACTTGGATTCTAAGACATTACCGGACGTCAGAAATCCTTTCTCATCATCCCATCCTTTAAATCTTTTCATTATGGTTTCAACAAGCTATTACATGAAGGCATTTCCTCAGATAATATGAACCAAATAATACCTTTAGTGTATTTAACTAAAGTATGCTCAATAGTAATTGAAAACGACAGAAATCGCCAGAAATGCCGCAGGACCAAGAGCGAACTATGCGGAGATGATATTGATAATGAAATATGGTGAATGGACTAGCCTGAGCCCGTAGAACTCCTTCAAATCACCCGATTCCACTGTTATCTTCATTTTATTCCTCGTAAAGCCACCTCTAACTGAAGAACAGGGGAATCCAAAAAAAATGGGGACATTACATTGTATTAATGTCCAGTAGAGTCTAAAAGAGGTCAAAGGAACTAGTGATTACAATCAGGAACATAAAGCCAAGAAAAAGAGGGTGCAAAAAGATAAAAGCACCCTTAAAATGAAATGAAATGAAAAATGAATACAAGAATAGTATGAATGAAATGTCATATTCATAAGTGTACAAGTAGCTTATACCAAGAAGGACAAGGAAAACCCTGGAAAGTGAAGGAGACCCAGTAATGATGCAACTGCTACAAGAGGGAGGAGGGAGTTGGCCTTCAATCGAATAAGGTTTTCTAGAGAGTGACCTGGACTGATAGCACCTTGGGGGGTATTCCTGGGCAACATCAGCATGCTTCTGATGGTCGTCAGGGCAGAGGATGAAAACAAAAACAAATTTTAGTGCAGAAACTACAGACTTGAATTTTGGTCTTGATTACCTTTTTCAAAATTTTATGGAAAAGAAATATCTCAACAAAGAGATGCAACCTTTAAAATCTGAAATTGATTGTTTCTGTCGAGTGGACTGCCTCAATCAGTGATTTTAGCTTAATGACTCTTCCAAGATAAACACTGTCGACATGGTTTATTTTCTTTCTTAAATATGCGAACAAGCTTCCTTATCTATTGGAAACTAAATTTGTTTTGTAACATCTGAGCATTGCCTCAAATTGCAATTTCTAAACAACCACAAACTTGGTAAACAGGATTCAGGAAACTAGCAGTTTAACCTCCAGTAATTCCACTTTAAGCATATTCTACAGTGTTGGCCACCATCCCTTCTTTGTATAGTTTTAAATCCAAATGCATAGAAATGAAACAATTTTCCATACTTCATGTGCAAAATAAAGAGGTTAAGTGTTATATGATATATCTTGCAGATGATTGGACTTTTGGCTCCCATGTCAGGGGCGGCATACATAGGAGGTATGGATATACTGACAGATATGGATAAAATATACACAAGCATGGGAGTTTGTCCACAGCGTGAGTAATTACTAATACCCTCAGGAACTCCCTTGATGATGTTCATTTTATGCCATTATTTTGAAAGTGAAAATATGCATCTAGATTTGGATGAAAACTACTGTTTACTAGGTGTAATTAATTATGCTCATTATCTTGTGGTGAAAATCTTTGACAGAAAATGTGTTATTTTCACAGCTTAACCTAGGAAACTCTAACAGGAAGGGAAAACCTATTGTTTTATGGTAGGCTAAAGAACCTAAAAGGTGTCTCTCTTCAAAATGTAAGATCGACAATTAAACATTCACTTCAGTTGTTCCCAAGTGCATGATTTTACAATACTTGGGTTTGAATTGTCAGTAAATGGTTTTGTATTTTGGCCTTGATCTTGTAGGCGGTAGAAGAATCCCTAAAGAGTGTGGATATTTTCAATGGAGATGTGGGTGATAAACCATCAGGAATATACAGTGGTGGCATGAAGAGAAGACTTAGTGTTGCCATTTCTCTCATAGGAGATCCTCAGGTGGGTGAAAGTTTCAAACTTCAGAGTTGCCATTAATATTCCTCTAGCACTCTAGTGAAAGCTATTCAGTAAAACCTTTAATCTTGTAAGTGAATCAATTTTCTTTTTGTTTGGGGATGGGCAAAATCTGCAACTTAGGACTAAGGTTATTTTTCCATTATAAAAGAGGAAAAAGTAAAAAAATCACATCAGTGAATCGTTGAATCTACCTGCATTCTCTCTCGACTCGTTAGCTTCTGAAGAAATTCTGGACTTTGCATCATTTCTCTCAACTGAGAATTGTTCTCTAACATTGGTCGGAACTGTAAATACAAATTACAACTTATATTAGAAAACCCACATAACCAAAGAAGAAGTATTAGATGCAATAACAATAAGAAGCTAGCATAAATCCATCTTAACCCTGGATCTACTAAGAAACAGGAGGGATTAAAAAACCCATATGCAAACTTCTCACAGGTTAAAAGTACAGAGGCTAATATGGACTAATGCTAGTTTTTGTTTTTTTACATCATGATAATTAATAGATCAGCCTTTTTTTTATTTCACATTAAAAGTTGGACATCAAGTTTATTTCCATTTAGTTTTATTAGCATTACCAACCCATGTGCACATATCTCTTGTAGAGTGCGCCAAGAGAATAACACATAACAAGCAATCATGTAGAAAAAAGTAAAATTGGTGTACAAATTCAAGAAAAGCTTCATCAACTACTTACCTGGTTCATATATTGAGGATTTGAAAGCAGTTCTTGCAACATTTGCATAATAGCAGGATTTTGTAGCATCTGTTGCATAACAGCAAGATCAAACAATCCAGCGCCACCACCCATCCCCCCAAAGTCTGGCAAGGCAGCACCTGGTACTGCCCCAATGCCTGTCTACCTTACACCAACCATTGGGGCAGCTCTTGCTCCAGTAGTTGTCTGAGCACCGGGAGCTCCTGCTCCTGGTGTGTTTGCTAGGAAAATAGTTCAATGACACTCCCTCAGGATCAAAAACCACGTAGTGGCAAGACACCAAATTAATACTCAATTACATACTGTTATAGCTACAAAGCCGATAAAGCAACTTACATGAAGGATTCCATGGATTGGGAAGGGGATTTGTATTTGGAGCAAGCAAGACAGTTGCATCAGATGCAGTAGTGGAAGGATTTGTTGTTTGAGCTCTAGTTTGACCCGGCCCTTGTCCGAAAAGGGCAGAAAAAGGATTTGAGCCCAATTCATTCCCACTGTCGCCTCCCATTGTTGTTGCATTGAGAAATGGCTCTTGAATTGTTTTGTACATGCAGCGGAGCATGTTAAAGCCTTCAGGAGATGATTCAATGTTGCTCATGGCCCTGTCTGTGTTTCTCATCATCTCTCGCATGAGTTCAGGATTCCTTGCTGCATCCAAAGTCTGTCTCAGAGTGCCAGGATCATTAAGTATGTGCGCAAGGTCTGGGTTCCTGTCAATAATTTCCCACATTTGTGGATTACTCATAATTAAGTTTTGCATCAAATCAGGATTGTTCATAAGGTTCTGAATAGCAGGCATGTTCATCATTTCCCGAATCATGTTGGGGTTCTGTGTAAGTTGTTACGATAGAGGAAAAGAGAAAAAGGAAAGGTACCGTAGCTCTGGAGAGAACTATCATCCTTGAGAATCCGGCCTTTGTAAATCAATCGTTGTTGGTCTGCAGGAATATGGCATTTTTCTGCCAAGAGCACCTTAAAATCCCCAATCTTCGCTTCTAAGAACGTCTCCACACTAAACTTCGATCCGTTTGTACACCGAATGTGAATAATTGTCAGGGCAGAAGCATTTCCCACTCTGGTCGGCTCCTCTAAACCCTCGTGCTTCTGCTGATGATTTCCTTCTCCTCCCATCCCTTCCTTCACTCACCCACCCCCCAAACTCCTGGGAGGTTATTAGAAAATCTGCAAAACAAATAATCTGGAAAATTCTATCAAATTCCTTCAAGATCTACGCTAGTAAGTACCAATAACGTTTACTAAACCCGACATTTCTCTTTATCACTCTCTGTATAGCTGAAATTCTGATTGCCAATAGCCGAATGTTTTATCCGCGTGGCAGCCGTGAAAATCAAACCCTGGAGCGACTTGTGTAAAACAAGTTTTCCTCACTGCTTTGACCATGGCCAAGGCAAGTTACTCACCATGTTCCTTCCGAGCTGGCCATTCACCAAAATTCACAATCGAATAGATGCAGTCAAGCATAAAAGCTAGGGCATCAGACGTACCTGTAAAACATTCGAAAACAGTAGAGGTCAACGGTTCAAACCCCGCGCGGCGCTGAAACCCTGGGCTTGGAGAACTGGTGGACAGCAGATCAAATGCGATGTGAGTGAGCAACAATGTTGAACGACGAAGAAGTAGTTTTGAAATAAAATGACATAAATCTTTAATGAATATTCCAATTTTGAAATCTTTTAAAAAAATATTTACAAAAATTCATTAGAGTTTTATAATAACCAGTTTTAAAACATATGCACACATGTTTGGATTTTTTTATTATGTTAAATAAAAAAATTTCATTCAAATATAAAATATATATTTTTGAATTTTATAATAACCAATTTTAAAACATATTCACACATGTTTGGACTTTTTTATTATGTTAACTAAACAAAATTTCATTCAAATATAAAATATATATTCGAAACATTAAGTTTATTTGATTGAAATAATAAAAAAGATACTACCCATTATCAATTGAGATTTACAAAGAGACAATAGCATCATTCTCTGATCCCTACATATAAAGCTTTTAACTTCAAACAACCATTAAATATACATTCAACTTTTACAATTATATTCTAAAATTAAGAAATATGTATATTTCAATATATTATGTTTTAAACTCTAATAATTACTTGCATGATAAGGAATCAAGTTTCTACACATGTAAATGAAGTATTTTTAAGTTCTACACATGTAAATGAAGTATTTTTAAGTCTTAAAAGGGGACAACATAATCTAACATTATTTCTATGATAATGATGACCATGATTAGAATCACATATATTATCATAGGCTTAAGGACTAGCCACTTTAAAATTATATAATTTGTTAATATTATATTAATTATTTGAGTAGATTTTAATTTGATATTTGAATATATAAAAAAATTAGTGGATAGTAATGGAATAAAATTTCAATTTCATATTAAATGCAACAAAAATACCAATTTATAAAGTTAAATAAGATATTTCATTGATATATATCTTATTAATTTACGTTGTACCTAAGAAACCCTATGAGGAACGATGAAGTCAAGTGGTTTCCTATTATTTGGCTGATAAGGAAGTTATGTGAGCTCATGCAAAGCATCAACAAGTCAAGTAACAACAAGGGTATTGATGGAAACCATAAGAGGTATGAACTAGTTATGCTTACTCGTATAAATACTAAAAAGGGGATTCGATAAGAACCCCTTCTTAATTGATATGTTAATAATAATGTTGGATGCATTTATATGACTTTATAACTAAATAGGATATGGACAAGCTTTGGTTCTAACCCTTGTGGAAAAGAAGACTCATCATATACTTGGGTTTGCTCGTACTTTGTTCTTAGGGTTTGAGTAATAAAATGTCACGTAACAATAATGTTACAGGTCATCAAGATCTAGAACAAAATCGACAATATTTTAATTTGAGATCATTGTGAGTGAGTAATAGGTCAAAGCCAAGAATAATGTGGTTTTAATATTTAGGTGTATTGAAGATATTTTAATTTGAGCTCAATCTGAATGAGCAATAGGTCAATGCCAAGATTAATTTGGTTTTAATACCTAGTTTTGAGATTAATAACATTTTTCTAAAAAGTATCTAAAGTTATAGTTATTAAAAAACATAAAAAATTATTATAGATGAATACCATCTTCTTATTGTACTATCTATGTAGTTATCCCAATATAAATTA
The DNA here is from genome assembly GCA_001517045.1 of Pseudotsuga menziesii. Lineage (NCBI taxonomy): Eukaryota > Viridiplantae > Streptophyta > Pinopsida > Pinales > Pinaceae > Pseudotsuga > Pseudotsuga menziesii. Next base: position 1,913 of record LPNX011032617.1, on the reverse strand, counting down.
TATATCTTTATTTTTAATGAAAATATAGTTACAATGAAAAATATTATATAATCAAGTTCCTACTTTATTAAATAAAATCTTCACATCAAATATTATTTCAAAAATTACTTACAACTACACAATCTCCCTAAAGTCTTTGTAAAATATACCAAAATACACTATTACAAAAAAACTATCACATTCACTTAAAAGAACATTTTAAAAAAAATACTTTACATTACTCAATACCAAATAAGTGAGAAATCATGTTCAAAAGGTTATACAATTATTGTAATGTTCCTTCAGCTTATTATGAGAGTCAACATTAGGTTTATTAGTTATAAGTCTATGGATATAGAAAACTATGATAAAGAAGTTGTAAAGTGATTTAACATTGTATTAATTAACAAGTTTTTTTTGTTAGAATATATTATATTATTTTAAAATTTATAAGATTTATATATTTATGTTAGGGATCATTTTTTTATGAAATGATTTTCACTTAATGATTGCTAAACAATTTTTTATTTTCTTCTATTATGAAAAAATTTTAATATCTTTTTATAAAGTTAAAAATATGAATATGATATGGGTATCTTGAATTAAAATAAATGCTTTATATCCCACTTATTAAAATTTAATTTTACCATCTTAAATTAAGATTTAAAATAAATCTATATTAATCTACTTCAAACTCTTTAAACATTTTTTAATAAAAAAATTACTTAAAATAATATCATAATAGATAATTAAATATAGACTTCAAACATAAACATTTTTTTATATGAAAAAATTACTCTAAGCGTCGGATATGCGACGGCGCTTTCCATGTTAAATAGTTGACCAATTAAAGGCGTCGTCGCTTAAGCGACACTTACTAATGCGCCGTCGCTTAACCGATAGTTAGGAGAATATCCATTGCTTCACCGACGCTTGTGGCCACATTTACAAAAAAAAAAAGTATCCTTGTGATTTTTGGTAAGTTTAAAAAGAGAAATCCACTTGCCGTCGGATTTTGGATCAAAATGTAGTAGTGACAGCACAACAGATCAAAGATTAACTAGAATACCCAGATGCTAACAGAACATTCCTGGTGGATTTGAATTGATTTCAATAGAGATCTAATCACAAACAGCGAACATAAAGAGCCCTACATCTATCTAATACAAACTGCCATAAATTTCGCACTATTCCTGAATGGCAGCATGTCAATTCCCAGCACCTTGAAGTGAATTTCAAGCAAAACAAAATGAATAAATCTACATACATACAGACACATAGACGAATTAACAAAAACCAAAACATACCTTGTATCGATTTACCAAGTTCTTCCACTTGCATTTTCACTGCTCGGAGCTCCTCCTGAAACCCTTCTCCTTCATCCTCGAAGAAATGAGCTCCCATAGAGTCTTGTTCCTCTTTGTCTAAGTGAAATCCTTCTCAAGCTCAGCCCTGATTGAAATGAATTCCTTAGTCTCATTGAATCCCCATTCAGGAATCCTATCATCCTTCTTGAGGTTGTTATTAAGACCACCACTGCCATTGTTTGTAAGAAGGCTACTGTTATTGGATCCTCCAAGGTGGTCTCCCGAGGAAATTGCAACAGTGGGAGTTAACTGCAGAGGCAGGGCGACCATCACCCCCAATACCATGCCTTCGACTTCTCCACCACCGCCCATCATCATTTTCGCTTGCTTTAAATATTGATCTTGGAACAGAGGATAGAAGTGCCGATGAAATGCCAAATAATGAAATTGGTTCTGGCAGAAGACAGTGCAGGGGAAATCCCACCGTGAGAGGTTTCTGATAGAGACAGGGCCGTGTGGTAGGGTTTGCTTCATATTCAGTTGCAATATGGGTTATGAAGTAATATGTAATTTTTAAGCTTAGATTTTCCATGTGAATGTGTAATGGAAAATATAAAATCAAATGCC
>LPNX011032576.1:124416-168856 GCA_001517045.1 Pseudotsuga menziesii | reverse complement strand
CTTTTTCAAAATCCAAATAAAACTAATCCATTTATGATAAATTTTTGTATGGATTAATTGAAGCTATCAAATACTAGAGACATTATCTCATGGAAAAAGAAGCATTTGTGCATATTGATCATGTACCTTGAAATTTCTTGAATTCCCCAAAAAAATTGAAGAAGCTCGGCATATGAAGAGCACATTCTATTTGCAACAATGTCATTTGGTTATCAAGTACAAGAAAGGAATCACAAATATGATGTTTGACTATTTGATCCAGCCGCCTTCCTTTCATTTCTTAATTGTTGTCACCGCTTCACATATGGTATTTAATACCTAGGATCCATAGTATCCAAATGATTTTGATTTTGGGAACATTTACTAGAGTCTACAGCATTCAGCCTCATAAAATATAGTTATGTTGTAATATTTTCATATCAAAGAAGGATTATTGTACAATTTTGAAAATTTATTTGTACCTCATGATCACCTATCCTATTTAATGAAACAGGGATAATATTCCTTCTATGGTGGTCACTTTGGCAAGAAAAAGACACTTCATCATCTTTATCATTTTTTCTATTGGAATCACAAGAAACCAAATTCTTTTCATTTTATGAAGTGGTGTGTAGTTTGTTGTCACTCAAAACCAACTAATAGGAATCATGGTTTGAGTTTCTCCTACACATTCATACCCATACTTTTGAAATACTTTCCATGAAACTTTTTAGTATATTTCCTATCACTTTTCATTTCCATGATTGCATTTTTGTGTTTGTTGATAGACTAAATAAAATGGATAAGTTTATTCCTTGTCGTAAAACTAATTCTACTATTTACTTAGCCTGTATATTCTTTTAATTTGTTGGGTTATCCATTTTTCTTCCTAAAAATATTATGTCTAATCACGACTCATCTTTTGTGAGCTATTTTGAGCATTCTTTCTGAAAATCATTAGGAGCTAACCTTGATTTTTCCACTACTTTCATCCATAGACTAATGGTCAAACTGAAGTGGTCAACTGTTAGTGCAATATTTGCATTTATCATCATAAAACTCTATCCAATCCGCCACGCGCCCAAGGACATGCAAATTTCACTCTCCTATGTAGAGTCTAATAATTCCTTAACATCCCATTACTGGAATTGCTGAGATTTGGGATCGAATTGATTGCAGAGGTAGTGGGAGTCCCAAAAAACGATAAAGTAGTTGAAGAAAGATTTTTCCAAAAAAAAATTGTTGATAGAGGAGAACATCACTCCTGAAAAAATACTCAAATTTGAAGCAAGAGAAAGTCTCTTCAGGGTGGTTGTCTCTTCATAGGTTACAGGGTTCGACAGGTCCGAGATGCAAGAAAGTCGAAGAACTGGAGAAAGTGTATTCCAAACCGAGCGAGAGATTGTGTTGTTGGCCTACTATGGCTGAGCTAACTGAACAGGAGACACCAGTCATCCACGGGGCTGAAATTTATGAGAGATTGAGCTCTTTGCTTTGCAATGATCAATGTGATTTCTTGATCAGAAACAATGGACAGAAGGCATGATTTTTATTTTTATTTTTATATTCCAATTGTGGTTTCATTCATTCTGGTCGAAAATTGCATTCATGAATTGAATCCAATGTAATCAACAGGTGAGCGTTAAAGAAATGGCAGGGAAATATGTAGCTCTGTACTTTTCTTCCCATTGGTGCCCTCCGTGTAAATATTTCACCCCCGTCTTGACTGAAATCTATAAAAAGTTATTGGAGAAGGGGGAATTTGAGATCGTCTTCATTTCTGCAGATTGTGATGAGAAGTCATTCGAGGAATACCACCAAACAATGCCATGACTTTCCCTGCCATTCTCAGATGAAAGTACAAGGAAGAATATGTAGCTCTATACTTTTCTGCCCATTGGTGCCCTCCGTGTAGATATTTCACCCCCGTCTTGACTGAAATCTATAAAAAGTTATTGGAGAAGAGGGACTTTGAGATCGTCTTCATTTCTGCAGATCGTGATGAGAAGCATTCGAGGAATACCACCACACAATGCCATGGCTTGCCCTACCATTCTTAGATGAAAATACAAGGAAGAAACTTAACCAAGCCTTTCAGGTCAATGGCATTTCGTGCTTGGTATTTTTAGACAAGGAGGGAAAAGCTATAACCACTGAAGGTGTAGAGATCATTGAAGAATATCGTGCTGAGGGATATCCATTCACTGCAGAGAGAATTGATGAGCTGAGGGCCAGAGAGGAGGCCCTAAGGGCTGCATAGACTGTAGAGTCTCTTCTGCTGTCCGATGAACGAAATTTTGTCCTTGACAATGGAGGAAGAAAGGTGAGTTCTTGCCCTTTATGCTTGTGTTTTACTCTGCCTCGAAATCTGGATATGGTTTCTTTTTATGGTTTGTGTGAAGCAGCCATAGTAGAAGTAAATAAAAAAAATATGATCTAAACACTGCTATGAAAACTAAACAAACCCCAAGTATTGAAGTGGGCCACACAAAGCGCAAGTGCCCCCACTAGGAATGACAGTGCAGAAATAAATTTGCTCTGCCGCCCTTTGAGAAGGTAATGCACAAAAGTATACTGATAGTTTATGCACAAAAGGTCAGTTTATGTTTCTTTAGATGGGCAGTTGGTAGAGTTATAAGAGATCAAACTAGGGTTAACAGCTTCCCCAATGAAGACTAAATGTTAATAGTGTATATAAAATATTAAAAACAGCAAAAACATTTGAGAATACATACTTCAATTGATTACAGAACACAATAAGAAATTCTCACTTTCATTAATGAAACACAGTTGCTAACATGAATATAAAAAGACAACTAGCATGATATAATAATTCATCAAATAAAGAGTTATGGAAATAGACTTTACCTTCAAAGTGTTCCCTTGATGTTAATGAAAGTATAGTAGCAGGGATTGATAAGACCAAAGGAATAGTGATGCTGAGAAAAACAAATCAACATCAAAATTGTATTTCAACTTGTTAGTATCACAATATCACCTCAACTTCTTTATTCAAACATCGAAAACCACAAGATGAACATCAAAAATACAAATCAGAGTTTCACTTAGAAGTGTTTTATGATCCAAAAAAAATAGATTTGACCACAACCAAAAAATAGGAAGAGAAATCAACGGCACCACCAGCATTAGAACCGTCAGATAATTTTAAAGAACATGATTTGTTCAGCTTTGAACAAAAGTCAAACATAGTTCTCAAGGAGGTTCCAGATATGGACAGTAGCCACATCATCATTGGAGATATTGGGCCTCAAGAATTTCCAGTTAAAGACTCTCATACAATGTCAGATTATCCTCAGCTGAAAATCCAGACTAACCGAACAGATAGATTTCTACATGTGCCAGAAAACTCTATTCCACCCAGTGTTCAAGTCCATCCAGAATCTGGTGATATAATTGATGGACGTGGTTTCCAAATCATGGATGACAGGGATAAACAACACATTGTAGATGCTGGGGAGTGGCAAAATATTTTTGAGGAAGTGAAAAGACCACTTGTGAAATCATAGGATATAGGTCATACTGAACAACCGTGGACCTTTGGCATGCCAGATACAACTCCAACGCATGTCACACAGGAGTATAACTTGGGAATTAGTTCGAAGAAAGTGGGAATTGCATAAATTTTGGAACAAATTTCTTTGAAGGGAGAAAATTCAGTTGAGTCAAAGATCAAAGTTCCTTTGGCTGAGAAAACTCTGGTGTCTGCTGACCAGAAAACCTGTAAGTACATTTAGGAGTTTTGCAGCTGTAGGACCTTTTAACTCATTTGTTTATTTTGTTTTCATTGGTCTCTTTCTGCTCGCATATATGATACTTTCAGATCTGCAACTTGCAGATTGTAATTACTCATATATCCAGGCTTTCAAAATTCATACAGAGCTTTCCTACTATCACTTCACAATTCCATTGCCATTGAAACCCTCAATTTTCTAATATATACAAATAACTATTACAAAGATAAAATAAGTCTTAGTTAATGCATAAGAAATATGTCTAATCATTTATTGAGATTTGCTTTGATAAAAGGAATGACATAAATTACCCATGCAGCTCATCATAGAACTCTATGAGGAGACTATGGTGCTATCCTTCAAGTAGTTATTCTAGATTGCTTGGTTTGTTAATGAGCTCTATTCTGGACAGCAAACTAATGTAACCATATCTCGTCTCTAGTACTTGCAAAATAACAGTAGATTGCTTTCTAGGAATTGACAAAAATTTCCTTGGTTACTCACCTAAGCCAAGGAACACTGAAGTTTGTTTCCCTGTTAACAGGATGTGTTTTCCTGTTTTCTGATGAAGACCAAGGATCTGTTTACAATGCCAGTTTTCTCCACCAGAGAACTACAAAAGGTTTCTGCTCTTTAAGTATCTCCATGACATGGTCTGGAGATAGTTACAAAATAATCCCTTTATATTTGTTGGCTCTTCGTGATATTTAATGTGCCAGAAAACTTCAAGCAATAACAGTTGCTATATGTAAATAATAATTTTAAATACATATTTGTGCTGGAAATAATAATATTGTGCTAGGAATGGAGCCGAAATCATAAAACCTGAGCCTCTACTTCAGGCTTGGATTTTTTTCATTTATTATTATTATTATTACTATTTTTGGAAAATCTATCTTATATTTACATTAATGTGCAAAGTATAATATGATGACAAGTTTTTTCATATGATGGCAGTGTGTACTTCCAATTAGTCAAAACTCTTTCACTTTCGTAATTGCAAACCATTCTCAGATAAACTCCATATTTCTAACTCTTATTAGTTTGAGCTTATGTATCATGTACACTGAAAACTTGTTTATTGCCTACACCTAAAAGGCAGTTGAATAAATCAATGCCATTGAATAAAGAGTAGCCATGCAACTGAAGACATGTTTCCATTTACTCTGGTTATATTTTATACAAGGATATCAAACACATAAATGAAATTGTTGCTTCCTAGTTAACATGCCACTGACCTAGTTCTGATATATTCTCAATTATAGTTTCGAGTTTTTAATAATAATGTTTTAATTAAAGTATTATATAAGCTTGTCCTTAAATATTTAAATTTGTGTTTGAGGTGAAGGATATCAGAGTTAATGGGAAAGGCTTTGATTTATACTTTTTGAGAAAATCTATTTAATATATTGCTTTCACGTGCAGATGAGCTATTTTAGACAATTTGTCAAGTTTCTGGTGATACGAAACAAAATGTCTCTATTTTTGAACAAGATATGGTACATGATGTGGCATACCCTTCTGTTTTTGGTGAAGTGTCCCTTGCAGAAAAATCTCCAGGATGTATTCTCAGTCAGAAAGAAGACCCTCAATCTTTTGCATTTGAACTAGAAACAGGGAAGTTGCTTGAACACCCATCTTCTGCACCCTTAATTGAGTCAATTTTTGTAGATAATGTTCATCCTGAAGTGACAAATTGCATGATTTCTTCTCAAGAAAAGAGCAGTGTAGGACAAGTGAAACTTGAAGATTCTGACATTTCTCCTCCAATCAGTGAAGCTACTGAAATTCATAAAAATAGGGAATTCGAAAACAAAAGAAAGGACCCAAGTTTTGAAGGCCTTGACAAAACCTCATGTCAGAAGTTAGATTTACATGCTTCAAGTGAACTGCTTATTTCTGATCAAGACCTGAGTTGTGCAGATAGCCTGACATCAGGATTTACAAAAGTAGGGGAGCTTCAGTGGGTAGAAAATAATGGCATTACAAACCTGGGTATAACTGAACATGGAATAAGGTTTTTGGATACAGAGAGCAGAAAAGATGAATCCACAAAAGGAAATATTATAATTACAGATGAGGACAATGACAGAAATACCAAAGCTTCTGTAATGGCACTGGAAAAGTTTCCTAAAACATCCCTTGAGGATGTGGTTGAGCAGGAGTCTGTAGTATCAGAATTTCTAGTACCAGATGCAAGGGATTCTGACTTGAGCTTCCAAGGTATTGATGATACAGAATCACAGGCCCCACTTTCAAGGGAAGAATCAAAACATGACAGCAATGGACAGAGTCTGGAGCAATTAGTGGATAAAAGACATCAATTTAAAGAATAAGTTGTCCTTGACACATCCTTAGAAGTTCATCCCGCAACAAAAATAGCAGTGGACAATTCTTTGCACTTGGATGTCAGCAAGCATAATCATGAGAATTATTTTAAGTACGCTACTGATGGTAATGCATTGCCACTCTTTTCGGTTTTATCTTCTCAAAATATTTCCTAAATTAAATTTGGCTCATTTTGCACTCATAATCCAGAATGTTTGGATAAAAAATATTAGATAGTTGTTTAACTGTTAACATTACAATCACCTGGTGGGAAATGAAAAATGTAGTTCCACACCATTCAAAGCCAATTAAAGATACCCTTATAGGTTATTGTGTTCGTTATCTTGGTTGGGCCTCATGTCTATGATATTATTGTCCTGATTTAGACATGTGACGTCATTGTAGACTGCAAAATAATTAATATATAATGTACATAAAATTAAAACCATACTTTTAACACAAGTTATTCAGACATTGGACAAAAGGATCTTTGGGCAATACAGGTAATCTGGGAACACCTGATGGCAGATGCTATTGCCAAAAATTTGAAAGTTCCCATCTATATGAAATAGATAATGTGGTCTGATCCAATATGGCTCCTTAGGATTGTCAAAGTGCAGATACCATAAATAGAATAGTACTGAAAAGACAGGTCCTATCCCACTCGTTAAGGTCTGGAGCAACCTATGAACTGGGCAGATGGTTGATTGTTGGACACAGTATTTACTATTTAGGTAGAGGGACAGCTGCATCCTTGCAGTAGTATGATTTAAGTTGTTCTGCGTTCTTCCTAGTTCCATCTAGTGGCTGCTGTGATTAGATTTCCTCCTTTATACCCAAACAGTTATTTGAGAAAGGTTTTATATATTTTCTGCTTCTGTTTGATCTTAGAACAGAGCAGAAAACAAAAGATGGCCCCTCTACAGAATGATCATTTTTCAATTTATTTCCACATATTAGCAATAACGAGGTTCTGTTTGTAGGCTTAGCATGGGATAACCTTGATAACAGAATAGGTGGAGTGACTTCTTTCCTCATCATACAATTTCATATTATTCTTTTCTAGTAGCAGTTATTTTACGTTTTGACTAACGATCATCAATGTTTTTGGTACACATTCAATGCTTATAAATTTTAGATCAGTTGAATAGAGAAAGATTTGATGGTTCCAGAGGGCATGAGAAGAAAAAACAAAAATATTATTGCATTTGGAAACCAGTGACAGATTCAGAATTGGAATACTTGAGCAGCATTGGCAAGATTAATCTTCTCTTATAAGCTATAGGTAAAATTATTTTTTACTAATTGGTCTAGTTTCTTGCAATTTCAGATGTCTGGGGAAATGGAAATGAATCGACAAAGAATTTTGAACTGGCACTATGGGAAAAAATACTAGAGAAAGATGTCAAGGAAGCAAATCAGGAGACTTACCTGTTTTTCTGACATGTACAGATTATGTATATCTAGCTCCGACCCGAAATCTATTTCTACCAATTCACCTGTGGAGTTAACTAAGAGTGTTACTAAGTGGTAAAGGACATGAGATTGCACTTTGCATTGCATATCTTCATATTGAAAGAAGCAGATAGATTGTAAGAGGTAACCAAAGAGTTCCTGTCATTTATTTTCATGCCCGTGACTAGTTCAAATCGAGAGAGTATTGATTTTATGTGTAATATTTGAACATAAAGAAGACACCTGAAACATTTGAATGAAATATGGAGCTTATTTTAGTTTCTACTTTATTAAGAGTAGCCTCTTGTTTTTCTTTAAAAGCATTGCTCCAATTTTTCATTTTGCTCTTTAAAAACTAAAGATTTTGGGAGAATTGTTGCATATAAGGGATAGACTAGTCATCTTTGACGTGAGTCTAGTTGTCTTCGACTAATTTGATGAAATCATCTTCTTTCAACCAAGAGAAATTTAATTTAAATGGAGTAGGGGGAATTGAACTATCCTCACAACCCTTAACTTGTAGCAAAATATGAGGTAATCTGACCTTTACAAGGTCCATACACATGATTATATTCACAAATCATGAGAATGAAGACTTATTACTGGCACAAAAAATTGTTTAAGACCCCCATATCATTGTCATGTACTGTCATAAATCCATTCTTAATTTCCTTCACTCCTACCATAGTTTCCTATCAAATTCCTTCATTAAAAGAAGCCTTGAACTCGTCATAAAACATCAAGGTGTGTCTCCAGTAATCTGGCATTTGTATTTTTTTTTTAAAAACACTTATAGATGTCGATTAAGCGATAACCTGTAGGTGATTTAAAAAAAAAAATACAATACCGTCGCTTAACCGACGTTTAATCCATCAAGTAAGTGACAGCTCAGTCTTATAGCCGTCGGTTAAGCAACGACCTATAGGTGATTTAAAAAAAAAAAAATACAATACCGTCGGTTAAGCGACGCTTGTAGGTGTAAATGTTTTTTAAAAAATTTTGTCACCGTCTCTTAACCGACGCTTACGTTTTCATAATCCTTCGCTTCACCGACGGCCATGCTGTAGAAGCGACGACTTGTAAGTGTAGTTTTAAAAAAAAAAAGTTCTCCACCGTCACTTAACCGATGCTTACATTTAACCGATGGTAAAATTGGGCTGTCGCTTAACCAATGGATTGGAAAGATGTCGGATAACCGACGAAAATCCACCGACGCTTAAAAAAAATCATAGTGTCATACATGCGACAGGGAAGTGTCGAAAATACGACAATACGGCCGTTGGATTTTTGGTCGAAATGTAGTAGTGGCATGCAAATCACTTTGGATTAAATTGCTATGTAGAGGAGATTTTTGGTGTTTTAGAATGCTTTTAAGTTTTCTTTCTGTTCATTCGCTATAAAAAGCATTGCATTCTATTCCCATCTAATCCTCCTTGATCTCTTAGTTGCTGTTTGACTGAACTTGAGTGACCTGCACTAGCACTAGCCTTTAGTTGGAGACTTGGGCTTATGTGCATCAACCTCCCATCCATCATTCTTCTATTGAGGTGGCTTATTGTGTTTTGACATAGCCGGGACAATGCAGGGAACCTATCATTCAGAGGCCTATTTGGAGGGCTTTGAGGCCAACTTTGACTATGCTCTTGGCACTCCCTTATGGACCTGGCAGCTATGTGTTTAGGTTGACCATGTTAAAGTTTTAGGGTTAGGAAATTTTATAACATAAGAAATAAACTTTAATGCATGAACATAAATATAAAACAAGTTCCAGAATAATACTGCTAAAATCAATTTAAATTTTAAACTGCAATAAAAATTAAATAGAACTTTCATCTCTTTCAACTTTAACACTCCATTGATTCACCAAATGTCATGTACAATAACAAAATAATAAATAATGTACAGGATATAACATCACTAAATAACCATAACCATTATTTTGAATCAGCCTTATACTTGGATACTTTTAGGTTTGATCTTGTCGCCGAAGGGTCAAGTCAACTGGGTAAACAATTGACGTACCTTGAGAGAGAGGGTTAAAGCAAAAGTAAACAGACCTTAGATTCTTCAATCAAATTAGCAGCATAGTCATACTCAGTACAGTCATATTTATGTATCTAGTTATACATTTACAATCTAAAATTTCACTTATTCTCATCTTAATTTGTGTTGTAAGAGGTTGTGTGCTTGTAATCATCCAACAAGTCAATGGCCCTGGAGAAGAAGCTATACTTATGTATAATGATATTCACCATGGTTAAATGCAATAATTCTTGAGGTGGTTGTTCTAGGCATATCTAGTGAAGGATCTAACTCGTGTATCCTTTAAACCCGTATGTACTTCTTGGCAGTTTTAAGAAATATTCCCTAAGTTTATCTTTAGTTTGTAGCACTATTTAGTTTGTAGGCATATTCTTTTAGTAACCATTCGTGAGTTCTTATCTTATCATCCCATTGCTGAACAAAATTACCTCATCAATGAATAACAAAATTTATGTAGCAACACACACATCCTCAATTGGATTCTACAACTATTTCTTAAACACATCCCTTATTCTGTGTCCATATCAATTTTAGGTTATTAGGCATGCATCAATGCATTATGTTGTTTTCTAAGAATCTTTTGCGGACCACTTTAATAGATTGCGTAACTGTTTATGATATTTTGTTTCCTAAGGACGGTATACTTTTGTGCTTATTAGTGTGTTTGAAAAATTAAATTGGATTTTAAGCTTGAATGTCTTTGGATCTTATTGTCTTTTATTAGAATTACAAATGATCAAATCTATGTGTTAATATTGCTCCTCTTCCCGATTCTTAAAGGGTGCTAGCTCAATGGAAGAGCACATGTTTTACAAGCAGGAGGTTGGTGGTTCGATTCCTCCATGCCCTAATGATATTGGAATGTATTTATAATGGTAAAAAATGTAGTAGTGCAAGATGGATGCAATATTAGATGCAGCACTAAATGCAAAAAAAGATGTAAAAGTGGACGTCACACCAAACACAAAAGTGGATGCAAACTTCAACCTTATGTCAGACGCAAATATGGACACAAACATGGATGTCACACAACACAAAATTGGATGCAAAAAGAGACTTAACACTAGACACAATTAATGACTCAAAACCAGATGCAATACTAGGTCCAAAACTAAACACAATAGTAGATGCAAAAGTGGACTCCTAACTAGACATAAAATTGGACATAAAATTGAGCACAAAATATGGTGTATCGATGGACATAAAACTAGGTGTAACACTAGGTGCACAAATGGAAGGAACACTTGGCGCAAACAAAAACTTAAAATGAGAGACAATATTGGATGCAAGATGGGACAAAACATTGGATGTAAAACTAGATGTAATATTGAATGCAAGATGGGATGCAACATTGGACACAAAACTAGATGCAATATTAGATACAAACATGGCTGCAAAACTAGGCTCAACACTGGGTGCAACATTGGGCTCAAACATAGATGCAAAAAAGGACATCAACCGGGATGCAACACTAGGTGCAAACCTAGATGCAAAATACGACGTAAAACAAGATGAAACATTAGACACAAACATGGATACAAAAAAGACGTAAAACAAGATACAAAATTAGATGCAAATGGGGATGCAACATTATAAGTAAAATTGGATGCAAAACTAGACGCAACATTGGGCCAAAAATTGGATGCAATCCTAGATGCAAAGTTAGATGCAGAATTGGACACATAATTTTATGCAAAACATGGTGTAAAATTGGGTGCAAGACTCGATGGAAAACTAGGAGCAAAATTGGATGCAAAACTGAGCATGAAACTGGGTGCAAATAATGATGTAACAAAGGACGCAAAAAAAGATGCAATAGAAGTTGCAAAATTGGGTGGAAATAAAGGCGTAACAAAAGATGCAAAAAATTGGGTGCAAAAATGGACGCAAAAATGGATGTTAAAAAGGACGGAAAAAAAGATGCAATAGATGGCGTTTTACGAAAATGTACAATAACACCAGGTTTAGCGCCAGATTTTTCACCACAATTGGGAAAAAATTACACTAAAATCCGGCGCTAAATCCAGTTTTTGTTGTAGTGGCTCCGATGAAATGAACTCAACTGAACTGATATTAGTCACCAGAAGTTGTTGGAGGTGCATTAACTCACTCCAGTTCATCCAAACCAACCCAAAATAGACAATAACATGAGGGAGGCACCTTTACAAATCAGCTTAACTGATTTTTAGGTGAAACAACATTCAATTAAATAAATGGTGCACTTATGACACTCATATCACCCTAGAATTGATCCCTGATTGAAGGAGTGTTGCAGCTGCAACTGTTTCCTCAAATTTTCAAATTTTGGACCCCCTTGTTAATTTTAGCATTGCCTAGAATCGTTTGGATCCATGAATTCTTTTTGTTTTCGCTTTAATTTTGGATTGTTTCGAGGTTAACTCTATTCCTGTTTTTCAAAAAACTGCTTATGTTTGAAACTGCTGTGGGTTACGGAGTTTAGAGTTTGGTTTGTTGCCCTTTGAGCTACGATTTCTTCTTGGGAGCTTATTTCTCATGCTAGCCACTATTCCGAAGGCCATTTAAACAATGTATCGGAGCCATGTTTCCTTAGGAAGCCTCCTTTGTGGAAACTGAATGATGATTATTCTGCAGGAGTATCGTGATTTCTCCGTTGTCACGTTGTATCATTGACTTGTTTATAATATAGGAGGTTGGTCGAGGTTGAATCGAGATATTTGGTCTTTGTGAAGCCATTGTTTCGGAAGTGAAACAAGTTTTTTGGACCGCTGCGAAACCTTAAGTTGTTCCGAACAGTTAGCGTTTTACATTGATCTTGCGCCATAGAAAATGTTATGTTTTTGGATCGGAGGCTGTAGTCTATTTATCTTCTGCCCTTGTGGCTCCTAAGCGAACTAGGTATCCACCCTATAACTGCTCCGCCCGCCAATACTTTGTCGGGTTTTCGTCGCTTTGTTTTTGGATCGGAGGATGTAGTCTTTCCTCCTCCGTCCTTGCGGCTATGTAACGCACTAACTGTCCAACATTAATGTCTTTCCACTCACCGACTGGGAACTTTTCTGCCCAGAGTTTGGATTTAGCTCTTTCGACTCTGATAAACTTAACGGTCTCACGGATCCTGTTGCCTATTTAAGATCCGCTGATGCAGTTGTGAGTGAGACTACACGATCGATGTTTTAATGTTTTAAGCCGTCGATAAGTTTTTCTCTTCTCGTCATTTTGTAAGTTTTAAACCCCTGTGTGGGCGACAAAGTTTTTGGTACTTGTTAAAGTTTTCATGACAATGGCGTAATACAGGGCCTCTTTTGATGACTATTCGTTCTGTTGATGTGTTTGATTGAAAAGACGTAGTCCTAATTAATGTTAAATGTTGTTTAATTGCAGACAGACTCAAGAGACTTCTTTATATTACTACTAGAAGAAGGCATAGCTGGGAGACGAAGCAGCAGAAAGTTGGCTGGGCTAATCAGAGTGCGTACTAAAATCGACAGAATCTCAAGGAGGACAAACGAAAGACAAGGCAGAATCGATGGTGACAAAATCCCAGGGTTGGAAAGATCCTTCAGTTACCGAGCTGATCCCGATTTGTTAAGTACTCATAAGTTGAAACCTAAAAGGACGTAACGCATGAAGTGAATCATGAGTACTCACAGAAAAGACAAAATGGTGATATTAGATGGTTTTGAGGAGCCCAAAGGTCACACGGTTGGGGAAGCCCAAGAGGTTAGCTGATTTGGCTTAAATATAGGAAAGTTAGAGTTTACAGGGGATTTTTTCTCTGGGAAAACTTGTGAACTATTGTTTGTAAGAGGAACTACTTCGTTTTACAATAAGAAATTACAAATTTTTCCTGTTGGAGAAGGTGCTATGTGGAATCTTCCAATGTGATAAATGAACAATGTTGAAGGGGAACTATTTCATTTTCGACTATGTTTCATTAACTGTGAGAGCGTTCTAACTTTCTGAACCTATGTTCTTACTTGAATGTTCTCTAGTATATTCTGTGATGTTTTCCACTATGAGTAATGGAAGTTTTAACTGTTGATGAGCTATCTTGTCATGTATACTTTTATTCATGTTTGTATGTTTGGTTATAGGAATAGCTATCTGTGATTTGCCATAACATCTGAATAGTATTAAATTACTCATGAATTAATATCTAGCTCTCTAGAGATACCTAGTTAGTATTTATTTTCTAATTGTGTGTGATTTAGATGTGAGGGAGTTTAAGACGAGAGGTAAGAACCTGTGCATCACATTGTGAACACTCCTCCCATTCTCAATCAATTTGCATGTTAGGTAGGCACATGCATATCATACTTTAAGTCGAAAATACAAAAATATATACGCTGGACCGGGCCGCAACTAGTAAAACATTTTAATTTTGTTTCTTGACCTACGGTGGCCGGACCACAAACTGGATAGATTCCCTACACCAAACAGTCGCGGGCTAGTTGGTAATGTTGAATGGGGAGAATCCCTTGCTGTTGCTGCCTGCGAATTTCCAGGCCTCAACAGTTTCTGGTGCTAGAAGAAGGGCCGCCAGTGCATGGCTGGCCAAGGAAACCCGTTTTCCCGAGACTATTCCACTGGTAACATTTCAGAAAGCAGTGTGTTTCATAATCCAATTCATGAAGAGGGGGGTAGAGAATAATTGTATTCTATCGACAATGAAGTTGTTAATGATCTTAGAAGACACACTAGGGCATACGTGAAGAAGAATGGAAGATTTCCCATTATCCCTGAATTGCCCAGAAGAGAATATAAAAGGAAAGATCGTCCTATATTGGAAGACTCAGTGCTGGTTGGGGATTGGAAAGAACTTGTAGAAACAGCCTTACTAGAAGTTGTACATCCTTTGAATCAAGTAGGCTCAGATACTCCTCCTAGTTCTCCTGTTCATACTCCTATTCGCTCACCCCCTCACTCTCCACCCAGACTCATGGTAGGCATAAACACAAATCAACCACCCAACCCACCGAATCCACCACCTGCCTAGAAAGCTAGATCACCTTTAAACCTAACACCTCCTTTGCATGATTTACCTCAATGTTTTGAAAATATGTTGCCCAAATTTGACCCAAATGAGAAGATACTAGTATATGACCACGTGTAAAGTTTCTATTTGGAAATACAAGGGTTAAGGGCTGGGGAATATGAGGATGTAGTTTGCATACTTTTCCCACACACCCTTAAAGGAGCTGTAGCATTGTGGTACTTTGGTTTGCAGACAAATTCTATCATTGATTGGGATACCTTCGAGAGGATTTTTAGAAGTAAGTATGCAACCCAAAAGACTCATGCAGCTCTCATGAAAGGACTATGTGCCTTAGATATTGAAAGAAAGGAAAAGGTGCATAGTTTCACCCAAAGGTTTGCATCCTATCTTAAGATTTTTTCTGAAGCTGACAAACCTTCAGATAAAGTCTTGATTGAATATTATGCCTCAACTCTAGGACCCTAGTTGGCCATGTTTCCCAAAATGAAGGCCAAGCCTACTTTAGCGGAGACCTATGAGGAGGCGGAGAAAGTAGAGCCTGAAAAGGAAAGTATCGAAGATTATCCTGAACGATCAAGAGAGAAAAATGTGAGGAGGAAAGCTTTGTTGTTTACCAAGCCTAAGGAGGAGCAGTCACCATATTTTGAAGGAATGGAAAAAATGATGCAGAAGCTTTCTAATAGAATCATAGACTTGGAAAAGGAAAAGGAAGCCCAAAAGTTCTACAAGCCCTATTACAAGAAAAGGGAAGATAAAAATCAATCCCAACCCCCTCCGCACAATTCGGCATCTATGAATTTAACAGAGTTAGGAATGGACAATTTTTGCACTTTCCACCAATAACCCCACTCTGAAAAGAATTGTTCTTAATGGATAAAATCAATGACGTTGGTTATGAATCAGCTATTGGATTCTAAATTGACAGAAGATGAAGATGAAGAAAGGAAAGACAGTAATACATCAACAAAAGAACAAGAGGATGAGACCATGGTTTTATGGGACTGTGTTTTGTTGTTTGACGCCGAGGAGGAAAAGGTTTTGGAACATGAGGACATCTAGGAAACAAATGTAACAACAAGAAGCCAAGGGTTGGCTAAAGAAAATAGTCTCATGCTCCCAAAGGTGAAAAGACTTCAAAGGAATGTTAAAAAATTTCAAAATAACTCTTCAGCTAATGAAATTCCAGAATTTACCATCACCAGTCAAGGTCCTAGATAGACTAACGTGTTCGCCAAGCACAATGAAGGAAAAATAAATAATGGTAAGCCAAATCCCATCGAGCCTAAGATGGAATATGACATTGTGGAATATATAAAGAAGGGAGAATATCTCGTTATTTGAAATGTGCAAGGTGCTGCAGCGGAAAGAAAAGCTGTTGAAATCACTTGAAGCATCAGAGGAGGGGCTTCCCACCGACAATCAGCCCAAGGAAGAAGAAGAAATTTGGGAAGCAAGTATAGGAGGTAATCCTAAGAGCAAGAATCCACCTTTTCTCCTCACTTTTGAAATTTTTAACCACAACGTACATAATTGCTTGGTAGACTCAGGGGCATCAGTTAACGTCATGCCACTGTCGGTCTGCAAAAGGATAAATGGACATCCTAAACCATCCACCTAGAGGGTTGTTCAGTTGGATAGAACGAATGTGAAAGTAATTGGGGAAATGGAGGATGTTCTAGTTTGCTTGTCTTCGAATGATAAGGTGTGTCAATTTATTGATATTGTGGTGGCTGACATACCATAAGCTTATGGGCTTGTCCTGAGTAGGGACTGGTCGAAAAAGCTAAATGGATATTTTACCTCTGACTGGTCACATCTGTGGCTTCCGTATAAAGGAATCCCGAATCAAATTAAAGTTTTGAGGGAGCCCCACATGAAATACAATGTTACTCAGTTCGAAGAAAAAAATGAACCAGTGGATTCTATTTTGGGAAATTACTTTATTGAGTTGGAACTAGGAAATTGCCAAGCATAAGAAGCCAGTGACACATCAGACGCTCAGCTTGATCTCCTTCGGTTTTCATAGGCTGATGAAACCGATTGTAAAATAGTAGACTTAGCAGTAGAATTAGATGTAAATTCCCGCACAGTAGTTAGCGATTTATGGACACTTTTTTTTTTACGAATCTAAAACGTTAGAAGGGTCAGGAGCCAGCTGTGTCTTGATTGACCCCAAGAAGAACAAATATTTTCTTTCATGTAGGTTAGAGTTTGAATGTACAAATAACATAGCTGAATATGAAGCGTTGGTTCAAGGTTTAAGGAAAGCAATTGAATTAAAGGCAAATAATCTGGAAGTGTTTGGAGATTCTGAAATAATTATAAAACAAATTCAGAATCAAATACATTGCATTTATCCTCACTTAAAAGCTTATCAAAATGAAGTATGGGATTTACTCAAATGTTTTAATGCATTTAATATTGTATTGATCCCAAGACTTAAGAATGCAGCAGCTGACTTGCTGGCCACATCAGCTATGAGGCTTGTGTCCTCTAATAATTGGTTCTCTGTTGAATTTCTTTTCAGGCCCTCGATTTCGGATATGATTACCGACCTACGAGTGTTCGATGACGATCGGTAGATTATAGAATGCTTATCGAATGAAGAGGCATTTAAAGGGGCGATTATTGATGACGAAGAACATCAGGCCGAGCTGAAATTCAATAATTTCATCCCTAAGGGAGTCAGAACTTTAGAACAGATGTTTGATTTAAATGAAAAATTTAGAAGACCAGCAAATGTGAAGACTTATAGCTCATCTCTACAGTTCGAATTGATTAATTTGGGGACTGAGATGAAGCCTAAATATGTGAATCTTGGAAAATGTTGTTCACCGGCTGAAAGAGATAAGTTCATCGTTCTTTTTAGACAATACAAAGATGTTTTTGCTTGGACATATGAAGATCTGAAGACATATGACACCAGTATCATCCAGCATGTTATCCCCGTCAAATCTGGAGTCAAACCTTATCAGCAACCTTTAAGGAAAATGCATCCAAAATTCGAACCTCTAATCCAGAGTGAAGTTAAGAAATTATTGGATGCTAGAATCATTTTTAAGGTTAGACACTCGGAATGGGTTTCAAATATGGTACCAGTAAGGAAGAAATCTGGAGAAATCAGGTTATGTGTGGATTTTAGAAAATTAAACCGCGCTTCAGATAAAGACAATTATCATGTTCCACCCATGGAGAAACTACTGCAAATGGTTTCAGGTTCTGAACTATTCTCTTTATTAGAAACTACACCCATGGGCCTCTAACTGGTCACATCTGTGGCTGCCGTATAAAATAATCCTGAATCAAATTAAAGTTTTGAAGGAGCCCCACATGAAATACAATGTTACTCGGTTCGAAGAAAAAAACGAACCAGTGGATTCTGTTTTGGGAAATTACTTTATTGAGTTGGAACTAGGAAATTTCCAAGCATAAGAAGCCAGTGACACATCAGACGCTCAGCCTGATCTCCTTCGGTTTTCATAGGCTGATGAAATCGATTGTAAAATAGTAGACTTAGCAGTAGAAGTAGATGTAAATTCCCGCACAGTAGTTAGCGATTTATGGACACTTTTTTTTTTACGAATCTAAAACGTTAGAAGTATCAAGAGCCAGTTGTGTCTTGATTGACCCCAAGAAGAACAAATATTTTCTTTCATGTAGGTTAGAGTTTGAATGTAAAAATAACATAGCTGAATATGAAGCGTTGGTTCACGGTTTAAGGAAAGCAATTGAATTAAAGGCAAATAATCTGGAAGTGTTTGGAGATTCTGAAATAATTATAAAACAAATTCAGAATCAAATACATTGCATTTATCCTCACTTAAAAGCTTATCAAAATGAAGTATGGGATTTACTCAAATGTTTTAATGCATTTAATATTGTATCGATCCCATGACTTAAGAATGCAGCAGCTGACTTGCTGGCCACATCAGCTACGAGGCTTGTGCCCTCTAATAATCGGTTCTCTGTTGAATTGCTTTTCAGGCCCTCGATTCCGGATATGATTACCGACCTACGAGTGTTTGATAACGATCGGTATATTATAGAATTCTTATCGAATGACGAGGCATTTAAAGGGGCGATTATTGATGACGAAGAACATCAGGCCGAGCTGAAATTCAATAATTTCATCCCTAAGGGAGTCAGAACTTTAGAACGGATGTTTGATTTAAATGAAAAATTTAGAAGACCAGCAAATGTGAAGAATCATAGCTCATCTCTACAGTTCGAATTGATTAATTTGGGGACTAAGATGAAGCCTAAATATGTGAATCTTGGAAAATGTTGTTCACCGGCTGAAAGAGATAAGTTCATCGTTCTTTTTAGACAATACAAAGATGTTTTTGCTTGGACATATGAAGATCTGAAGACATATGACACCAGTATCATCTAGCATGTTATCCCCATCAAATCTGGAGTCAAACCTTATCAGCAACCTTTAAGGAAAATGCATCCAAAATTCGAACCTCTAATCCAGAGTGAAGTTAAGAAATTATTGGATGTTAGAATCATTTCTAAGGTTAGACACTCGGAATGGGTTTCAAATATGGTACCAGTAAGGAAGAAATCTGGAGAAATCAGGTTATGTGTGGATTTTAGAAACTTAAACCGCGCTTCAGATAAAGACAATTATCATGTTCCACCCATGGAGAAACTACTGAAAATGGTTTTAGGTTCTGAACTATTCTCTTTATTAGACATTAGAGGAAATTTCAACTCAAAATGGGCCTTTTAACTTTTATTCAAATTCCATGTCATCATGTGTTAGCCAATGAAATTTCTTTAAATTTGAAATACCGTATAGGTCTTAAACAATTTTTTAATATAAATTTGGGGATAGGTATCATAAAAAAAACTACTTTATTTGTTTGTATTTTTGACATATCTCCCTGTGTTTTTACTCAAATTTCAATCGGGAGAGCTCGTTGGATGTGGAATTTAATTCCGCATCCAACGAGCTCTCCCGATCGAAATTTGAGTAAAAACACGGGGATATATGTCAAAAATACAAACAAAAAAGTAGTTTTTTTCTTTTCTTTCTCCAAAATTAATAAATATTATTTTATTATTTTAACTATTATTTTATTAGTTCATTTTAGGAGGCCCATGGGTGAAGTCCTGCTTAACCCTTGTAAAATAAACCAGAATCAAAGGGCTTGGAGTACTATCATGAGGCTCCATCCATATCATATTTAAATTGTCCTAGGGAGTGACAGCAAAGGGCCCATGGAAAGGAAGGAAGGTAAAAATTATATTATATATAAATAATCCCATGCCAAGAATTGGATGCCAAAAGGAAGATAAGAGTCGAAAGACCCTATGAAAACATTTTGTATCAAACAAAATACTGAACCATATAAGTACTAAATCGCCAAAAGTTCCTCTCCGTCCGTGAGCTGAAAATTGAATACATCTCTCACACAAAAGGACACTATGGATAGAGGAGCCTGAATCAAAGTTCAGAAAGAAAGGCATGCAGGAGGACTCATATGAAAAGACAAAAGTTCAAAAAAGCACAAAAGGGTGAAAAATGGCATGGGAATGAGCAACAAATGAATATTTATGTTTACCATATGCTGCAATCATGTGGTGTGCAAGCTGATAGCTACCTGAAGACAGAGGTAACAAATGAAATTCATCTTCCTGGCCTCAAAAGAGTTATATTGACTTGAAAATCCTGGTTTCCACTCTCCTAAATTGGACTATCATCAATGATTAAAAGTACATACATTTGCCACTTGAGAAATCCAGATATCTGGAAGAATTCAACTGGTTCGTTTGTTGTTAAATAGCCTGTTACTAAAGAAATAATCGTCCAGAGATCTAGGTCCACCAGGTAGTCGCCAATTGTTGTAGCTGCAATTGTTTCCCCAAATTTTCAAATTTTGGACCCCCTTGTTAATTTTATCATTGCCTAGAATCGTTTGGATCCATGAACTCTTTTTGTTTTTGCTTTAATTTTGGACTGTTTTGAGGTTAACTCTCTTCCCGTTTTTCAAAAAATTTCTTATGTTTGAAACTGTTGTGGGTTGCTGAGCTTAGAGTTTGGTTTGTGGCCCTTTGAGCTATGATTTCTTCTTGGGAGCTTATTTCTCATGCTGGCCACTGTTCCGAAGGCCATTTAAACAACATATCGGAGCCATGTTTCCTTAGGAAGCCTCCGTTGCGGAAATTGAATGATGATTATTTTGCAAGAGGATCGTGATTTCTCCGTTGTCGCGTCGTATCATTGACTTGTTTATAATATCGGAGGTTGGTTGAAGTTGAATCAGGATATTTGGTCTTTAAGAAGCCGCTGTTTTGGAATTGAAACAGGTTCTTTGGACCGCTGCGAAACCTTAAGTTGTTTCGAACACTTAGCGTTTTACATTGATCTTGCGCCATAGGAAATGTTATGTTTTTGGATCAGAGGATGTAGTCTGTTTATCTTCCGCCCTTGATGCTCCCAGGAGAACTAGGTATCCGCCCTATAACTGCTCCACCCGCCGATACTTTGTCAGGTTTTCGTCGCTTTGTTTTTGGATCGGAGGCTATAGTATTTCCTCCTCCGCCCTTGCGGATGTGTAACACACTAGCTATCCAACATTAATGTCTTTCCGCTCGCCGACTGGGAACCTTTTCGCCCAGAGTTTGGATTTAGCTCTTCTGAATCCGATAAAATTAATGGTCTCACGAATCCCGTTGACTATTTGAGATCCACTGACACGGTTGTGAGTGAGACTACACAGTCAATGTTTTAATGTTTTAAGCCGCCGATAATTTTTGCTCTTCCCGTCGTTTTGTGAGTTTTAAACCCCTGTGTGGGCGATAGTGTTTTTGGTACTTGTTAAGGTTTTCATGACAAGGGTGTAATACAGGACCTCTTTTGATGACTATTCATTTTGTTGATGTGTTCATTTAAAAGACGCAGTCCTAATTAATGATAAATGTCGTTTAATTGCAGACGGACTCAAGAGACTTCTTCAGATTACTACTACAAGAAGGCATAGCTGGGAGACAACGCAGCAGAATGTTGGCTGGGCTAGATAGAGTGTGTACTGAAATCGATGGAATCTCAAGGAGGACAAACGAAAGACAAGGCAGAATCGATGGTGACAAAATCCCAGTCTTGGGAAGATCCTTCAATTACCGAGTTGATCCCGCTTTGTTAAGTACTCATAAGTTGAAACCTAAAAGGACGTAATGCATGAAGTGAATCATGAGTACTCACGGAAAAGACAAAATGGTGATATTAGATGGTTTTGAGGAGCCCAAAGGTCACACGGTTGGGGCAGCCCAAGTGGTTAGTTGACTTGGCTTAAATATAGGAAAGTTAGAGTTTACAGGGGCTTTTTTCCTTGGGAAAACTTGTGAACTATTGTTTGTAAGAGGAACTACTTCATTTTACAATAAGAAATTACAAATTTTTCCTGTTTGATAAGGTGCTATGTGGAATCTTCCAATGTGATAAATGAACAATGTTGAAGGGGAACTATTTTGTTTTCGACTTTGTTTCATTAACTGTGAGAGTGTTCTAACTTTCTGAACCTATGTTCTTACCTGAATGTTCTCTAGTATATTCTGTGATGTTTTCCACTATGAGTAATGGAATTTTTAACTGTTGATGAGCTATCTTGTCATGTATACTTTTATTCATGTTTTTATGTTTGGTTCTAGGAACAACTATATGTGATTTGCCATAACATGTGAACAGTATTACATTACTCATGAATTAATATCTAGCTCTCTAGAGATAGCCTAGTTAGTATTTATTTTCTAATTGTGTGTGATTTAGATTTGAGGGAGTTTAAGACGAGAGGTAAGAACCTGTGCATCACATTGTGAACACTCCTTGCATTCTCAATCAATTTGCACGTTAGGTAGGCACGTGCATATCATACTTTAAGTCAAAAATACAAAAATATATACGGTGGACCGGTCCGCAACCGGTAAAACATTTTATTTTTGTTTCTTGACCTACAGTGGCCGGACCGCAAACCGGATGGATTCCTACACCAAACAATCACGGGCTATTTGGGAACGTTGGCTGGGGAGAATCCCTTGCTGTTGCTTCCTGCGAATTTCCAGGCCTCAACAAGGAGTAAGCCTAGTTAGCCTCCCTGATTGAAGGAGGGCAGGAATGTGTTATTTCTGATGTCATGGTGTGCTGATGTTGATGCCATTCGAGTCAATAAACTTAGTATAGTGGGTAATTAGGAAAAAAAAGACCAAATAAAGTGTGTAAGTTGGATAATGACTCCAACACCCCCATTTAAGCTATAGTCAGGAGGAGTAAGAAAATGCATAAAATGCTAGGGCTCTAGAAACAAAGGCCATAGGTCATCCTATACAATAAAGTAACTCTAAAATGCTCAAATAAAATGCTAAGTGAGGAAAGATGGAAAATCCAGCAGGAAATCTCCCCCTCAAGCTGAACACTGAAGAAGTAACTGACCGCCCTGATGAACTCACCTCCAATAGTGAATGGAGGTAAGTGGAATTTTTCTCAGTAAATTTTTTATTGAATATATCTGCAATCTTCTCACATGTAGGGAAGTATTGCAGAAAAATGGACCTGCCATGCAACAACTCCCTGATGTAGTGCATTTGTATCTCAACATGTTTGGTCCTCTTCCACTAAACTGGATCTGTTGAGATTTTGATGGAACTTTGGTTGTCAGAAAATATGACTGTGGACACAGAACTACCAATCCCAAACTATGAAATAATTCCTTGCAACCAAAAAGCTTGGATGCAAGTGTTCACTTCTCCCATGTACTTAGCCTCTGTTGAAGATAATGCAATGGCAACCTTCTTTTTGATAGACCAACAAATGGGGTCACCACTAAAAATAAAGACATACCCACAAGTGGACTTTTGATCTATGGAATCCCCTACCCAATATGAATATGTAAAACTGATCAACTCTAGCTCAGAATATGCAGCATAGTGAATGCCGTAGGATTGAGTGCCATGAATGTACTAAAGGATCCTCTTTGTTGCCTTTCAATGGAGCTCATGAGGCTGCTTTATATATATTTATTCATAATTCACAGCATAAAAAATATCAGGCCATGAATGATTCAAGTATAGCAAGCTTTCAATCAACTGGCGGTAAATTGTTGAATTCATGGGTGGAATGGATTTTCCCTCTTCAAGACTGACTCCTGAGAGGAAAGGAAATGACACAGCCTTGAAGCCATGCTAAAATTAATTAAAAGGTCTGAAATATATTTTGACTGATTTACTATTATCCCATCAATGTCTTGTGATGTTTCAAGCCCTAGAAATTTCTCCAGGAACCCCAAATCGATCATTTCAAATGCATCATGAAGAGCATTTTTTATGAAATAAATCGAAGCAAGTGTGCTTCCTGTTATCAAAAGATCATAAAAATATAATAATATGATAAGAATATTACCATCATGCTGATGAAAATATACATTAGGATCATATTTTAATCTCTAGAAGTTTTGAGAGAGCATAAAGGCATCCATTTTGGAATACCAAGATCTTGGGGCCTATTTCAACCCATATTTTGATTTCTGCAACTTACATACCAAAGAAGGATATGATGTATACCCCTCAGGATGATTCATGTATATTTCCTCATTCAGGTCTCCATGAAAAAAATAAATCTTTATATCCATGTGATACACCTCCTAGTGCTTGGATGCGGCAATGGCCAAAACTAGCCTGATGGAGTCCATCTTTGCCACCGATGAAAATGTCTCATGATAGTCCACTCCTTGGACTTGGGAGAATTTTTTTTCAAACAGCATTGATTTTTACTTTCATTTTCTGACATCAGATCCAACCTTTGTTCGAAACACCCACTTTCATTGACCTAATTTCCTCCTAGATGGAAGAGAAACTAGCTCCCAAGTAGCATTTTTCCGAAGAGAATTGAACTCTTCGTCCATAACAACTTGCCATTTTGGATATTTCCGAGCATGGTAGTAGGACTTAGGATATGAAAAAATCATTAAATAAAAGGTCTTGGACAGCAATGAATTATCACAAGAGAGAGAAATACCCGCTCTTTGAAAATTAGACCGGGTTCTTCTTAGATCAGCAGGATTTCCAATGTTTGGCCTAGCGGAAGAGAGTGTATTTTTGGACCAAGTTGAGAGATGAGTTTGCAATTCAGAATATAATTCTGAACTTGATATATTTTTCTCACTGATATCAGATATAATATCTTCAAAATCATATCCATCACTCCCACTTTCATCACCCAAATGATCAGCAGAACAGGAGGGAATTTCAGCAGAATTTTCTTCAACTAGTTCTACCTCTTGGGGAGGTTCTTCAAATATGACACTTATCTCAATAAAAATTTCTTTGGTTTTGATATTCAAAAGTTTAAATTCCTTATATTCTTATGGATATCCAATGAAAAAACATTCAATACTTTGCGTTTTCAAATATTTCCTCTTGTCAAGCGGAATTCGAGCTCATGCAGTGGACCAAAAACCTTGAAATTTGACACATCCAGCTTGTGTCCAAATAGGATTCGAAAGGATTCTTTCCTTTCATGGAAGAGTGAGGTACTCTGTTATGAATGTGAGTAGCAAAATTCATGGCCTCATCCCATAGTTTTGCAGCCAAACCTTTTTCTTCCAGCATGCAAGTAGTCATCTTCTTGAGAGACTGGTTTTTCCTTTTCACTACACCATTTTGCTAGGGTGTGTAGGGAATGGAGTGCTGGATTTGAACCCCACAGTTAGAAAATATTTGCAGAAATTAAAACTTGATATAATCCCCTCCATTATCATATCTGATAGATTTAATCTTCCTCCTAGAGGCATTCTCAACAGATCATTTGAACTCAGTGAATCTTTCCAAAACTTCTGATTTTTTCTTCAGGAAGAAAACCCAAGTGTATTTAGAAAAATCATAAATGAAAGTGATTACATACTGTGAGCCACTCATGGATGTTTTAGGCATGGGTCTGCTGATATCAAAATTAATTATTCTTAAAATTATTTTTGCACTGCTTTCCTTTTCCCAATCAAACTTGTGCTCAAGGTGTTTGCTGACAATACAACCTTTGAAAATCCCGCTAGAAGTTTTGATGACTGGAAGGCCTTCAACCATGTTTTTTTTCCTGAATTTTCTGAAAGTATTTGAATTTAAAATGACCAAATCTCTCATGCCATAGCCTTCTGACCTCATTCCCATGAGACAAAAGAGCGGTGGGCTTTGCATCTGCCACAAATTTTGAAAACTCATAGGCCTTAGCATGATGGTTTGTTATTCCCATTGCAACAAATTTCCCGGACGCAATATCAATGATTTCAACATCATTTAGGATGAAAGTAAATCTATTGGGTACTCCGGTATGAGTCATTTTATATACACTCAAAATATTAGAGGCCAAGGAGGGTACATACAAAACATCAAAAAATCTTCCATGTTCAAGTTTTACAGTACCTTTGCCTTTCAAAATGATCTGAGAATCATTTCCCATGTGGATGGGAATGATTTTGTCGGTGTCTAGGGGTGAGAAGGATTCTATTATTTCCATCATGTGATTCTAAGCTCCAAAGTCTATGAGGAGATATTTTTAATTTGAAATGCTTTCAATGAGGGCATGTCCCCTTTCTTGTTGGGTATCCCGATCTTGATTATCTCTCTTCTGAACACTCTCTACAAGATTTATATTGTTCCTCTCGAGGAGAAGAGTCATCTCATCAATATTTTTCTTCATTCAGGCATGTTCACGGTGAAATACCTTCACGCAATAGGAACACTTGACTCTCTATTTTCCTTGGTTTCCTTTGTTCTTGTGTTTCTTTGAGTTGGAAGACTCTTCTTACTACTGGTTCTTTTCTTTAGGCTTTGGAGCATCAAATTTAGCCTTTTTATTTTTCTGCTTTCCTTTACCCTTCAGATATTTGGGCCCAGAAGCAAACAGTGCTTGATATTTTGAGGATTGAATTATCCCCATATACACAAGCTTGTCATGCTCATTTGTGAGGGACTCAATGAAGGAATTGAGAGAAGGTGTTTTCCAATTTGGGATTTTTAGCTTCCCAATGTGAAATGTGGAAACAAAGAATGAATAATCCAAACCAAGTTTTGAGAGGATATCTAGGATGAGCTGATCATCATGCTTCTCAACCTTGCACTGCTTTAACTAGAGCACCAAGTGCTTGAATTTTGTGAATAAATCATTCATAGTTTTGTAGTTTCCTAGATTCAGGTAAATCAACTCATTCTCTAGCTGATAGATCCGTAGATCATCTTTATTATCAAAAAAGGAAGCAATATGATCCCAAATCTCCTTCAGAGTCTTCAATCCTGAGATGTGGAATAGAATATCATTGGAAATAGACATACACAAGAAACCATAAGCTTCATCCAGTTTATTCCAATACTTTTCCTTCTCAACAACACTTGTTGGCTCTGTTTTTGTGTTCATTGTGACCCGGTAGAGCCCTTTTGAACGGAGCTCAATCTCCATGTCCTTCTTCCATTGGTGGTAATTGAAAGGGGTAAGAGGATTTAGAGAAGAATCCATGGAGTTGAGGTAGTGAATGCAGTGAAGAACCTGTAAAAATATGAAATCAATAAAAAAAGGGCACCGTAAGGTCAAACAGGATGCATATTTCAGTTTTTCATCACACCCAGCTTAATTGATCAAGCACGCTTGATCAACAATTCCTTTTCTTAGGACTTATGTGGTAAACCTTCTGCTTCTGGTGCAGTTCTGGAAATTTTTGAGCTTTTTGCTCAATTTGCATGCTAGATCTGTTAAAAATCTTGTTTTTAAAGAAGAGCTTCATCCCTCCATGGCTCTGATACCATATTAAATTCAGTCACAACAATACTGAGACTAAGCACAGACTTACAAGAGATTCAAGACAATTTAGGAATAAAATGACATAACAGTACTGCAATAGAAGGTTGCAGTTGTATATTATCAATAATGGAATAAAAAACAATGATACAATGTCATGCTAACTTGCATGAATGCGATACAATTCAAATTCACTAGAGGTTATTCGGATTGCATGGATGGGTGTAGCTTAACTATCTGTTATATACACTGAAAACACTAGTTACCACTAATCTAGCCATGATTGACTCTAACTGAGTCCTAACTGAATCAGAGTGTAATAAATGACTCAGTCTAACTGAATTTAACTCAACTACATGGCGCTGCATGTCAATCATTAGGTAGGAGTGCATCACTAACACTAGCCAGCTCTGATGAAGTGAACTGAACTGATACTAGTCAGCATAAGTTTTTGGAGGTGCATTATCTCACTCCAGTTCACCCAAATCAGCCAAAAATAGACAATGACATGATAGAGGCTCCTTTACAACTCAACTTAACTGATTTTTAGGTGAAACGACATTCATTTAACTAATTGGTGCACTTATGACACTCGGATCACCCCAGCATTGCACCTTGATTGAAGGAGGAAGCCTAGTTAGCCTCCCTGATTGAAGGAGAGCATGAGTGTGTTGATGATGATGCTGATGCCATTCGAGTCAATCAACTTCAGATAGTGGGTAATTAGGCCAAAATTGACCAAATAAAGTGTCTAACTTGGGTAATGACTCCAGCAAGGTGGCTAAAGCACTTCCCAAATAAGTCAAGGACCTCATGAATTAGAAAAAGCATGAGTGAGTTGTCAAGAGTGATGGATCAACATGCTAATCCTGGAAAATGGAGAGAAAATCATGGAGGATGGTTTGGAAACAAAAGATACCAGTTTCCTAGTTCACTAGCTTTACCTTATCCACGGAAAAGCTGGATAAAATCAGAATAAGGCACAATTTGCAAGGAAATCATAGTTACTAATTCTAAGAGTCCATAAAGNCCAGTTTCCTAGTTCACTAGCTTTACCTTATCCACGGAAAAGCTGGATAAAATCAGAATAAGGCACAATTTGCAAGGAAATCATAGTTACTAATTCTAAGATTCCATAAAGTGGTCAAGATCAACCCAGAATAAGAAATAAAGCATTCCTAGGGTATAGATCGCATGTGTTGACTTTAAGGTGCAAGTGGATGCCAACTAATTAGCTAGTGGGTAGGAATTTAATCAAATAATGATTAAATATTTTATTCTAGGTTATGAGTGGGTTTAATAATATCCCAACACAAATGAGGTATTGAAGGATGGAAGTTGTTTTCCTTGGTATACGTTAAACTTTTCTTTCATTGTCACTCTTTCTCATAATTCCCTCATACAAAAATGACCAATATTATATGTATCCTTTTTTACATGTAGGGATATGTTGGTTAATATTGTGGCAATGTGCATATTTAAATTAACACTATCTCTATTGAAGTAAAAATATCTAAAATTAATTAGATATCCTAAAACAATTTCTGGCATCAAAATAGTCATAGTGGATGCAAATGGAGGAATATCTGTATCAGAAAGATCTCTATTGAAGTAAAAATATCTAAAATTAATTAGATATCCTAAAACAATTTCTGGCATCAAAATAGTCATAGTGGATGCAAATATTATAACTCCAAGAATACCTATTTGACTTAATACCAATAGTATGTGTTTGAATAAATGAAAAGTGGATTTAAATCACAATTTACATGGAGTGGTGAAGATAAAGAAAACTTCACAAGAGGCAACTATCAGTTGTTAAATAGAATCATTGTTGGGCAAGGCTTGACCTCACTAATGATTAGAGGATCCTAATTAATATTGGTACTTACAAACTGTGAAGAAGAAAATATCACTAAATAAAATGGTTGATGGCATTCTATACACCCCATTTTCAAACTATTTGTATCATATTCACATATATCCACCTAATATTCTAGGAGAAAATAGTTGGAATGGAGTTATATGTTCTTAAATTCTATATAATCTATATCATTTTTAGAAAGATGTTGTATACTCTGCATGCAACCTTCAATATATATATTATGTATGGTAGCGTGTTTTTTAGATGACGTAGGTTATCCACATCTAGGGAGAGGTAACTCATTTTTGACATGCCTTGATGGGCACTAAACCACTCACAGATTAGTTAGCCTAGCGATCATGGGATAATTTATGTATAAAAACTACCATGTTGAGTTAAAATTAACAAGAACCTCATCCAAAGAACATCATTCTTCTACCTTGTAATGCATTTTGTAACATCCCTCAAAATCACTACTTAATTTCTTTTATTATGCATGCTTGGGATTGTTTTTATCATTATCTTGTTGTTAACCTACCCATTCATCACATAGCTACCTTTCAACTATCGTTGATGCTTAGCTACCATTATTAAATACTTGGTTTGGCATTGTACCTAATGTGTGCTCTAGATTATGATTGTTTCTTATCAATTAGTTCCCCTTGGAATGTATTAACTTGCTACCACTTACATTTAATTCTCTACCAAAACATGTGCTATAAGCTTAATGTATTTACCTTATCTTGACTTCTTAGACTATTTACATTCTTATCTATATCATTTTCTAAATCCATTCTTAGTCTGGTTGCATAGTTAGCATAGCCCTATAGGCTATGAACTAAGCTCATATGATATCGTTTCTATTACCCAACTATTAACCTCATTAATTATTCTTACTAAACCATTTAAATTAGCTCTATGGTTTACCCATAGTGATATGGGGATTCCACCCTCATATCCTAGCTTTATATTTGGTATAATATATAATATTAAAACTATGATTGTATGACTTACCAACTTTTAAATAGTTGCAAGATATAATTCAGGGTTGGATTGTTTAAGTCTTGCAACCTTAATGCATGAGTCACATAGTGGCTGCATATACATGGTATACGACTCCCTAGCCATCATCTATCAACTCAAATCTATCAACTCCTAGACCCTTAAATGAACAAATGCATGAATGAGGAGAGGAGGGATTTATTTATACATTTCACAAGAATTATTGAGTCACTCAAAACTGGAGGTGTTGGTGAAACATAACTACACTAACTATATTCATGCAAAGTGGGGACTCCACTTTTTTATCTTGTCCCTTAATGGCGCAACAAACATGTGGGGACCCAAATCTTGACATATCAACAAGTTGATAGAATTGAACACTTTACACCGTACAGTGATTATGGCACCCATGAACCATTATTACAATCTGGAGTATTATAGAGACCCACAATCTTAATATAGTGTATGAATTCCCAATTATCTTATTTTCAAAATATCTCATCTTTATGCTACCTTTAAGAGAAAAAACCTGCTTACCTATTTATAGATACGAATGCCATTTTCCCCTTATTTTGTTGATAGTCAAAATATGAATTATGTCACTTGATTTAGAGTTTCTAAAGTTAGTTAGAAACTTGCAATGGTTATTATAAATAAGAACATAAATTAACAATAATAAAGAGCACATTAATACATCAACGCGCATATTATTAGAACTACTGTGTTAAATACTACTTTTTCTCAGTTAAACTAAGGAGGTGTTTGTATCTATGTCCTTGAAATTTTTGAAAGCATGCAAAATGTGGTAAAATTGTTGTATCACCCTCATTGAATGCAAAAGACAGGATATCAAATAGAATGATGTCTACATCACATGTCAAACATGTGTTGTACATATTATATACAATTATGATGGAAATGAAGTGAGTCATGATCCAACTAAATCATATATTTATCATACATAACTAGATCCATTTCTGGATGATGATAGAAATAACACATCAAAATAAATCACCAAAAAACATTTTATTTCTGAATGGCCCTTACAAAAAAAAAATATCATAAAACAAGTATTGTAACCAACAAATTTAGGTCACAAATAAAATCGACGAACTTTGAAATACGAATAAAAAAATATACCAGTCACGAAGTTTGAAATACGAATAAAAAATATACCAGTCACAAACTTCTCAATACAAATAAAAGAATCTAGAAGTACGCTTTGGACAACTTTACAAGAAGACAAACAAAATAATGACCATTCCACTATAGCCCCATCATTATAATTAGTCTGCATTTATTTATATTACAAAAATCCCAAAAATCAACAATAAAAAACATAAAATACTAATATAAACTCTCATTAACACCTTAGATCCAATAATACTTGCAGAGCATGATCCTAATAAAAACACATTTAAACAACTGATTCAGATTCACTTTGAATATATAAAAACCATGTGGTGTACCTTTATCAAGAG
Source organism: Pseudotsuga menziesii (assembly GCA_001517045.1). Taxonomy (NCBI): domain Eukaryota; kingdom Viridiplantae; phylum Streptophyta; class Pinopsida; order Pinales; family Pinaceae; genus Pseudotsuga; species Pseudotsuga menziesii. Next base: position 137,190 of record LPNX011032576.1, on the reverse strand, counting down.
TAGCATCCACTAACAACATATACATGCCAGTCGATACTTTAAACATGACAAGGAATAAAATAAATCATATCTTTTGAGATTTATAACACTTTCACAGAACCAATACTCCTAGGACAGAATAAAAACCCGATAACACCAAATGATCCCTAAGAATCAAAAGTTCCATAGAATTCAACTATCCTCAAAAAGCATCCATGATAAAAAAGCATGATAAAAGGTAAATTTACGATATAATAATCTATTGTAATTGTGGATAAAAAGCATAAAATGTTTGATAAAAAATATACAATGTTAATTATTGGATGAAAAGCATGAAATGAGTTTGTATTCTTTGATAAATTACATGTGTGGCATTCCCCTTCAAGACTTGATATTTCAGCAATGGAGATGTTATGCGAAGATTAAAAGGTGAAGAAACATAAGAATGAAAAGTGGAATAACATCAACCAAAACATTCAACCTGCAAGCACAAGCGAATGTGGGTGAACCATGAGTCACTGTATCCTTTAATTAGAAAATAATAGCCCCCTATTTTCCCTCCAATACATGAAATCAAGGGTTGAAAGAAGGTATCACATGAAATTGATTAAGAATACATGCAAATGCAATCACATTCCTAAATAATAAGGAAAATGGAGGGAAAAATAACCCTTGGTTGCCTCCATTACTGAAAATTGGGGGCGAAAGAGTCATTTCACTATAATTTGTCTAGAAATTGGAGGTGAAACATATATTGGAGGTTGAGTTTGCTAGGGAGAAAATAGTTTTCCTCTTCATTTTCCTAATTAATATATGGGAGGCTATTCATTTTGGATTTATTTTTTCTCTAATAAATATTAGGAGAATATATTTTAGCTAAAAAAACCCTTTACATATAAGAAAATAGCCCACAAAATTTTTAGAACCCCCTTAATATAGCCCCTAAAATGATTCATGCCATCAACCCAAATGCTACCTCGTTAAGGTGCTTCAAATTCCTATTGGTTATGGAGCATGATATTCATGATTCATAGATATTGTTATTAAAATATTTTTGTACCGTAGTTTTATATTCTTTGTAGGTAGACTGTACACACCTCCCAGTAGAGGGGACAACCCCCCTCGGTTGGGGGGTGTAAGGGCGAATTCTTCGAAAGAAAATTTTGGGTTGTTTTTTGGTTTGTGCTTTTTTCAGCTAGTTTTTTTACAGACATATGGTATTGGGTAACCCATGATATTTTCCCATGCTTATCCCTCTTTAAGAGGAAGGAATTGTATTACAGTTAGGTATGGTGTATTATATTGAAAAGATTAGTGAGTCTAAGAGAGGACGTGAGAGAGTGAAGAGGAAGTTGCAACATATCTGTTGCAAGTTGTATCCCTTCATTATGATGGATGGTATAATAGAACTGACTGACAATTTATATTTGGATGTATCCCATTTTGGGTGAACCATGTTATATTTGTGTCTCTCTTGTATTGCATTCATGTGTTTTATATTTGCATCTTGTTTATGTTATTGTTCTACGGTCTTATTTTTCTAATTATTTGTATCAGAGCTAAAGGCCTATTTGGCGCATAGACTTCAAGGAAAGAAGTGTTCTCATTTGAGTCGGATAAATGGTGGAATAAGGAAAGTTAAGGTTTGAGAAATTTAATAGCTAAAGCTACTAGTTATGGAAGATTCAAATGGAGGAATATCTGTATCAGAAAGATCTATTCCTACCATTGTTCACTAAAGAAGAAATGTTGGTGACTATGAAGGACGAAGAATTGGAGGTTCTTCAAAAAAGGAACTAGGAACAATATCTCTAATATCCCTCTTTTTACCCCTATACTTAGTAATCTAAAGTGTAATACTAAACCAATTCCTAGAGAGGAGCTCAAGTCCAAGGCCCCTACAGTAAACTTTGTAATATGTATGAGATTTCCTAAGTAGTATTTTAAATTTCTAGATGTGTTGCAGACTTCAGAGACTAAAAACCAATTCCTAGAGAGGAGCTCAAGTCCAAGGCCCCTACAGTAAACTTTGTAATATGTATGAGATTTCCTAAGTAGTATTTTAAATTTCTAGATGTGTTGTAGACTTCAGAGACTAAAGGGATTGATGAAAATTGATGCAAACACCACCTAGGTAGGTTATATATCAGCATGAAAAATAGAAACAAACATAGACAATCACACACAGGTTGTCAATAATTATGGAATTTACTCAAGTGAAACAATATCTCCACAAGAGGTGATTACAATATGATACTAAGCTCTGATTAGTCGACATGAATTTCAACCTCATGCAACAATTATCATCACATCTGTTAACACCCAAAAAGTGTTCACTACCTCATCTACCCCATTACATGGCTCATTTGTCATTTTTTCTACCATATTTCCCTCAAAAACCCTGAAAATCCCACTAAAAAGCCTCCAAAAGGCCATAAAACCACCAAAAANCCCATTACATGGCTCATTTGTCATTTTTTCTACCATATTTCCCTCAAAAACCCTGAAAATCCCACTAAAAAGCCTCCAAAAGGCCATAAAACCACCAAAAATCCTCCAAAAGGCCATAAAACCATCAAGAAAGCCTTTTTCCTCCAAAAATATCCAAAATTCCTCTAAAATAGCAAAAATCCCTAAAAAGGGAAGAAAAAATATAAAATAATGAGGAAAAGGAGGAAAAAACCCTATACAGCTGCCCTAAACCATATGGTTTCCAAAACCATGGGCCAACACTCCACCACTGAAAAACTATAAATAAGTGATGGAGACCCCTTATTTCACATCCACAATCATAAGCACCCTTACTCTACCAAAATAGCTCTTGAAACCCTAGCTCACCCTTGAGCTACTTTCACTTTGAGAGCCCCTTTTGGTCCATTTCCACCATTGGAGAAAGAGAAGGAGGAAGTTGGAGCTGGGAGCAACCCTCTTGGATCACCGCAACGGGCTTCACCAACCTTCACATTGGAGGTAATATTAATATAAAAACCATTTTTTGCATCTTGTCTTTTCTATTTCGTGCATATGTTTAAGTAGCTTACATTTCTGTTTTAGCATTTTTATTTCACCTGTATTGAACTGCTACTAAGGAGTCCCTTCTCCTTAGTAGGTGCTCTTTCGCACAAGCTAGGGGTAAAACGCTAGCCACAGTTTTGGCGACTCTGCTGTTTATTTAGTTTTCTGCAATAATTTCTCGTTTTTTCCTTTCGGCTGTCCCTTTCGGCCGTCGTAAACCGCATTTTTTCCCTCTGCAGTCACGTCCCGACTGCGTCTTTCAGGCCTTTACCTGCGAGCCGACCGTGGCTATCAGACTGTTTCTGGTGCCTTGCCTACGGATTCAATTCTGTTACCTGCGATCCGACCGTGGCTAATCAGCCTGTTTACTGCGATCTGTCTGTGCCTGTCGGCCATTTTCCCGTGTCGCAATCGCGCCTTTCAGCCTCTTTGTTGCGACCTGACCGTGCCTATCTGCCCTTTTCCCGTGATTTGACTGCGCTTTCTGCCCTATTTCCTGCGGTCTGATTTCTTCTGTCGGCCAAAAAGCCGCGACCTATCCGCGCCTGTTTCCCTCAAACCCGCGATCCGACCGCCTGATTTCGCCACAGCCCCGCGGTCCTATTTTTTGAACCCAGCCCCTTTGCTGCAATATTTTCTACATCTACACAGCCATCTGTTCCACCTTCAGCCCTACTTCCCTACATCCTTTTCTGCAACATCATTTCTGTTCCCTTTTACAGAATCTCTTTAAAATTTCAGCATTTTAATTCAGAAAATTTTGCATGTTAAAGTTGTGAGTTCAGTATTATTGATTAGAAAGTTGCCCCTTGGTGTGGCACTTCTATTTCGGTTTCATCACCTCACGAGCACACACTCTGTCACCTAATTCAAGTGAGCCTTAAAAAACTACTTAACTCAACCAATATTCTAACCCCACTTGGGGAACACAAAAGAATCTTTGTAGTTAGGTAGGATCGGGGGGATAGGCTTCCAATAACACCCCTCGGTTACTTACACTTGAGACATAGCTGTTGTCCAATTAGGGAACCAAAATCCCCTAGTACTTTTTGGCACGGTCACCACCAGTTTACCAGAGGGCCTCTCCCTTAGGAGGGTTGAAGTCGCGAGATTGGTTCCGGAGGCCTGAGTGGAACACCGCACTCCATTCAGTAACTGAAGGGATACCTTTCGCAGTTCTCAGGATATCCCTGTATAGGGGTATTGCGGTAAAAGGACCAAATGGAAGATTCACCTTTCTGGACGTGTCATGAACGGGGTATCTTAGTTGCCATTCTTCTAGGATTGACCACCCGGTGTCCCTCCCGGTAGGGGGATATCTTAGCCACTTGGCTTTCCTATTCATATTTTCTGACTTGGATTTCATCACCTTGTAGAGGATATGTCTAGTTGAGTCAGAATACCTTTTATTTAGGTGTTTGCATGCTCCCTTACCTCCTTTTGGTCTAGTGAGTCCAACATTTTTTATTTTTAGGAAACCTGCTGCTTGTTGGTATTCTAACCATTTCTGTTGACTCTCCACCTATTGTAGCACAGCTGTTACAGTGGGTGTTTTGAGTTGGTTGTTGGCCTGAGTGCCCTATTTTTTCGAGCTCTCCTTCTGCACACTCGGTTGCATTAGGATTTTTGAAGCTGTTTTTTACCCACCGCAACCCACAGAGATTTGACACCATCTGTCACCATTGAGTCTCCGAGACATTCTCGGCACCTCAGGGGCGAGCCCCCACATCACGGTTCACTTGAAACCGCCCGTCATCGACACAGATCATCCTCACTTGATACCACTTATCATAGATATCGAGCCTTCTCACTTGACTCCACTCGTCAGTGGCATAGGACTCCGTCACCAGATATTGACGCCCCTTATTTTACCTTCGATTCTGAGCCAGAGTCTAAGAACCCCATTTACACTGCCCCTACTAGCCCCATGGCTGGCGTGACTTCCACTCCCGTCTTGGTAGGGACCGTTGGTGGCACATCCACCACTACACCAGTTACCACACCTACTTTAGGTATGCCCTCCAAGGGGCCCCCATCTACCGTTCCACTCACGGCACCCATCCCCGCAGCAGGAATACCTATTTCCACTCCATCAGTGACTCACACTACCCATGGCGGTGCAGGGCCATCCCATACCACCTTAGTTCCCCCACTTGGGGGAAACCTCCCTAACAATACCCCTCCACTTGGGGGCATTGGCCCCAACTTGGTCCAACCCACTACTGTGTCACATCCTTCTTCCAGTTTGCCATTCATGGCTAGCCTCAACCTGCCTGACCTAGCCAGATTGACCAACGACCCTATTCGACATGACCCTGCGTGGCCTCACATGCCCACCAAGCTCCCCTCTGACATCCCTAAGTTCGAGGGAAAGGCAAGTGAGGACCCACAAAACAACATTATGTCCTTCCATCTATGGTGTTCCTCCAACTCCATAGTGGACGACTCTATTCGCCTCCGTCTCTTACAGCGCACCTTCATTGGCTCTGCAGCCAAGTGGTATATCGAGAAACCCCATGGAACCCATAACACCTTTGATTCCCTTACCTCAACCTTCCTGCAGTTCTTCCAGTTACCTGTCTGCTATGACGCGGGCGTTGAGATCCTCCTATCATGTAGACAAAACACGGCTACCCACATCACGGACCACTTTCAATAGTGGCGTCGACTCCGTACCTTTTGCAAGATCAAATTAGATGACCGTATCTTCCTAGATTGGTTCCTCAAATCCCTTATTCCTGTCATTGCTAAGGATGTGGCATCCGAAAGGCCCCAGTCTGAAGAAGAGGCCATCCTTAAGTCCCAACAATTCGACCTCATTTACGCCCAGTCGGGTTATCTCTATACCATTATACCTGATTCCCCTCGCGGCGATTCCTCCCAGCACGATGCGCCGGGGGCATCCCACGCTGCCGACGGCATCATTGGCCGTGTCTCTTCGCATCCTCAACCATTTTCCATAGCACGTCCTACCCCTAGCCCTGACCTTTCGCAGACTACCTCACAGTCTGGAGCAACCAACTCGTATGCTCCCATGACACATCACCACCATTCCCCTAGACCCTCATGTCCACCTCGGTGTTTCGGTAATGCGACTCCCGCTTACGCCCCCCCGATCGCACCTCAGCCCTACTACCACCAGCAGGCTGCACCAGCTCCTGCGCCTTCACAAGCCCAACCCGCTTATTACCCACCACAGGCAGCCCCTGCAGCAAACTCACAACCCGCTCCGCAGCCCTATCAGCAACCCCCTCAAGTTGATGCCCCTGCACAGCCTCCACCTACATATCATCCACCGCAACCTTCTCCAGCACCTGCGCAACCTCAGAATCCACCTGCTGCCCAAGGGCAAGTTTACGCCCAACAAAACCCGCAGCAAAACCAGAACAACCAATGCAACCAGGGCCAACAAAACCATGGCAGGGGCCGAAATCGTGGAAACAATCAACCTATAGACTAAGCTGGTCAACCACCTAATCCCCCCGATAATAATAATGCGGCCCCTACTAACCAAAACCCTGATCGCCCGCCCAAGCAGGCTAAAAACCCCAATTTTTGAACAAACCATCCTTGTTCTATTTGCGGGGTCTATGGCCACTACACACATACTTGCCCACACTTGGAGCGAGCTCGGAAACTTTGGGTTGATGATGCCGACCGCCAAGGGAATGCGGCTCCTCAAGCACCACCCAACCCCCCACAACCTCAGCAGCAACCTTTGGTGCTGCAAAACCCCTTACCAAACCAAGGCGTAGTGAACACTCAACCGTTAGCTCCCCCTCAAGCCAACGCGCCAACCCAACAACAAATCACTTACACTGCTCCTGATCAACCCATGGTTGACTCAGGTACTCACCACTTGTTGATGATTTCCTCCGATGAGGTCAACCTCCAGACCCGGCGGAACCAATATGGCTCCACCTCTGAATCCCCTCCTGCCGATAAACCCACTAACGCTCATCCCACTGATCAGGCGTTATGTATACCTCCACCTCCACTAGATGGTGCTCCCAAAGCACCTCGTTTCCCTCTTCGCCGTATCAACAATAACCCCAATGCGCGGGCTGCGTCAAACTACAACATTGTCGATGACTTAGCCCAATCTCCCGCAGCCATGTCTGTGTTAGAAGTCTTAAAAAATTTCCCTTCACAGCGCAAGACTTTACTCTTAGCCATTGGGGCTATCGATCCAAATGATTTGAATTTAATGGCATTTGATTTGGACCAATCCGAACCCCGCATGCCTTCCACTTTAGCGTTCCAGGTTTCTGTTTCCGTTCGGAATTTTGTCATCCATCGATGCATTATTGATGAAGGTGCCTCTACATGTGTCATGTCCACCTTCATCTGGCAGAAATTGGGATCCCCCCCTCTCCAGCAGTCCACTACTGCGTTGCGAGCATACGACGGCTGTTCGGCTCAACCACAAGGCCTATTAACTAACGTCCCCGTCCAGCTGGCTGGAAAAACCGTCCTCATCGACATCGAGGTTATTAATGCACAGCTTGATTATAACCTTTTTCTTGGCCGCAGCTACATGTATGCCATGCGGGCAGTTACTTCTTTCATTTTTCGTACCATGATGTTCCCCCATGAGGGACGCGTGGTCAAGGTCGACCAACTCACCTACTATGATCCCAATGCCCCCGCAGCACCCGAAAATGTTCTCCCCATGGTTGAACAACTTGTTTCGAGTGCCACCACATCACTTGTTTCATCTATGGGGCCCAGAGTTTACTCAGACGCGCCAATGACCTAGACCTTCCAATCTATTCCACCCCCGTCACCCGCCACTGACGTGTCTGACCTATGTACCCTGTCCGATAGCACGCAAACTCCTCCTAATCAACCGCCCTTATTGCCTAAGCCTCCTTTGGTACCTAGTCACATTGGTGTTACACCCATCCATACCATTCCTTTTCTCATCCCTCCCTCAGGAGTAGTTAGCGCCCTGGTCATGGCTACCCTTAGCCTCCCTGGGTTAACCTTAGGACTACCCGTTTGATATCTTTCACCTCCTGTTCCCCCGCCGACTCCAGATATCGTCCTGCAACCGGTGCAACCCATTGTGACTACTAGTCACCCACCTCCCGGGGTCGCTACCCCATTGTCCTCCATGAACCCCCCCCCCCCTCCTCTTACCAAACCCACTGGGGGCAGAGGCCCCCAACCTTACTCTGATGTCCCACCTCCCAAGACAGTCAAAAACCCCCCTGTGTTTCGTGCTCCTCCCAAATGCTCGCTGTGCGATGAGTTGGGCCATGCGACTCACCAATGTCCTCAGTTACCAGCAGTACAGACACACATGCAAATTCTTGACGATGACCCCAGTATACCGGTTGTCCAACTTGATCCAACCCCTAAGCCTCGTGACAAATCCCTACGCCCTAACCACCCCTGTGCCATATGCGTTGTTTACGGGCATTACACCCATCACTATCCCGATCTCCCCGATTACAGAGCGTCTATCTATGAGATGAACAATCTGGATCTTGAGACGGCACCACCCACCATTGAGGAGATCCACCCCCCGGTCTCTTCCCCTTCCGGAGAGGTTAATACCATTTATATGATCTCTTCCGCACCTACTCCCTCGTCAACCGATTTGACGACACAAACGTACTATATCGCTCACACTGCTACCCGTTTCTTTTTCAACCATGTTATCACTCGATTCGGGGTCCCTAAACAGTTGGTCTTAGACCATGGATCACACTTTGAAGATTCCATTTGGCGCGAGTTATCCACCCTCCTCAAGTTTGAACACCAATTTTCCTCTGCTTACTACCCTCAGGGGAATGGTCAAGTAGAAGCTGTTAACAAAATCCTAAAAACTATACTCCAACGCATTGTTGATCAGCATAAGTCCAATTGGCACCATATGCTATTCCCTGCCTTATGGGCTTACCGTACCTCCACCAAGACCGCCACTGGTTTTACCCCGTTTCATTTAGTTCACGGTGTAGAGTCTGTCCTCCCCATCGAGTGTCAGATACCTGCCTTACATATCACCGTTGAGCTTCTCCCTGATACCTCCCCCCTTGAGCAACGTCTTCTATCCCTCGAACAAGCCGATGAATATCGTCATGCCACTCTCCAGAACATCGAAGCTGCCAAAAACCGCTCCAAAGCTGGTTATGACAAACATGTTCACCCGTGAACTTTCCACGAAGGAGACCTCTTCCTCGCCTATGACCAAGCCCACGATAAAACCGGTAAAGGAAATTTTGAGTCCCTATGGCAAGGCCCTTACATTGTGCAGAATTGCCTCGGCAAGGGGGCATACATTTTAGCCGACTCAGAAGGCCACCCTTTACGCAACCCCCGTAATGGGTTGTATCTTAAACGTTTTTATCCATAACTGAAACCGCGACCTCATTGGTCCGCATTGTACAGCTTGCTCTCTTTTTTGTTTTTCACCTTCTTTACCATAATCTTACATTCATCGTTCTTTTTGCATGCCCACAGATGGACCATCTTCCACCTCGTTACACTGGCTTTGCTGATGGCGCAAGCCGCTGGTCTCCCAACCTGGCCTCTGCAGCATGGGTCTTATATTCCCCTTCCAACGAACTGATTCACCTCGACGGAATATGTATAGGCATCGCTACCAATAACAAGGCGGAGTATGATGCTGTGACCGGTCTCCTGACTGCTGCCCTCCAGATGGGCATATGTCACCTTCATGTGTTCCTGGACTCCCTGCTAATTGTCTCCCAGCTCAACAACTGCTACCAGGTGCGTGATCCCTGCCTATTTAGAAAATTCCTGCGTACAAAACAACTCAGCCGACAGTTTGAATCCATCACATTCACACATGTCCCGAGAGCTCACAATAGTGTCGCAGATCAAATGGCAAATAACATCCTAGATTGGCATATCAATCACACCATGTAACACCTCCATCATGCATCATTATCCCATAGCATCTCATCCAAATATATAAAAACCCAAAAATACTGCATTGCATCAACATTTGCATCCATATACATAAACCATAAAACACATTTGTATCCATAGGGGCATCCACGTGCCCAACATCCTAGACTACTTGCATCCACGTGCAATACAAACATATCACACATCATAAAGCGCATCCATGTGTGTACAACTAAGACAACATCACAAAAAGGTGCATCCATGTGCATATATATATCAAACAATACATGTCATAGTGCTATACATGTCCTGAGTACCCCTGTACTCAGCTATACAAAAAATGTTTGTACATCCATAAAGCCTCATAAAATACATGCCGTAGCTACAAAAATCGGGGGGGGAGTCCACTGCACTCCCTACTGAGAATCATACCCTGCATCACTACCGGCGTCTGCTACCTCTGAATCCTCCCCTCACTCTTCCTCCGGTAAATCCTCATCCCCTACGGGCTCCTGTGCCCGCACCCTATCCACCAAGATAGCCACCCGGATCGCAATCGATCTGAACTCCCAGGGTGCCCTCATGCACTCCTGAACCATGTCCGGATCGATGTCCCGCCACCCCTCGTCAGTCACCCCTACCAGCAAATGGTCTAGTAGCGCCCATACAGACTCTAGTGTCCCCTCCGCATCTCAGCGACACACCTCCCCCCACCTAGGCAGAGCTGGAACGGCCACAATCCCCCTCCGTGCCACATGCCCTGGCAGCGGCCTCGGGCCCACATCTGCAGATCACCCATTTGTCAGTAACAATACATCAATCAACTATCATATATAAAACTTGACTATGCAATCAAACCATACATACCATCTGGTCCCCATGCCTGTCCCGGCGGCCGTGGTGCCTCTGGATCTCCGGTATAATCCATATCTCTATATGGATAATCATCAAGAGTAAACGGTATCTGGAGCCACTGTAGGTGCAAATCTTGTGTAAAGTACCTGCCAACATCGCCGCCACCATGGCGGCACATCATCTCGCCCCACCGCACCATCCGTGGCTCCCTCAAGCCTCCTGCTCTGATCGGCACCCGCGGCCGCAGTGTGGGTACCCTCTCCATAAAAAAACGCACACAAGAATGAACCGTAGCAAAAACCCTTGCCAGATTCCTTCGCTGATGTCAGCTGCCGCTGCATGCAGGTAAGGAACATCTGGCCCCACGCGTAATAAACACCGCCCAGTACACGCTCCACTAGCTGCATCTGGCCCCAAGACACCTTCTCCGGTGACTAGGATCCCAAGATGTGTACCACGCATGCCGCCATGGCCTACACTGCTAGTTCCTGTAGGTCTCTCACCAGAAGTGCATTCCTATGTACCCGAGCCTCTGGACCACAATGCTGCTCCAGCATGTCCTCCATATCTATGTCCGCGGATACCCGCGGCTGCGTGTCTGCCACCCTACCAAGACAGGGCAACCCCGTCAAGAAATATACATCGGTCAGGGTGAGATCCACCCTCTCACCCTGCACTCTGAAATCCTGTGTGTCCGGCTCCCAGAAACTAATCAGTCGGTTTAGCAGCAATGCTGCTGACCACATCATGGGTACCTGGGTGAACTTTAGCAGTCTGAATAGCCCCAGGATCGATCACACCCGGTGGTCCTCTCGGACGACGGTCATGATCTCATCTGGTATCTCTCACTCCCTCCACAGAACCTGCGGCATCCTGTCAATCACACAAAGTCGACTCGTCAGACTCATGTCAAACAAATAGTCCTTCCCCTCCCCCCCAAAAAAACCCTAATAGCCCGATCCAAAACCGTGGCTTTAGGCCCCCCTGCCGCGGTTTCCGACCGTGGCTGTCAGGCCTACAGTTGCATTCCTTAGCCGCGGATGTCAAGCCTACAGTCGCGGTCCTTAACCACGGTTGTGAGGCCCACAGTCGCGGTCCCCAACCACGTGTTCCCCCAAGGAATCCGCGGTCCACGACCGCAGCTCCGAACTCCTAACCCATGGTCCACCCCACGTGGACCGTACAAATAGTACCCTAAGACCCACTACCCACCTTCGAACCCAATGACAAAGTAGGTATGAGTTTGATGGAATACCTGTATCTCCCAAATCTGAAATCGGTCAGTCGGATCGTCCAGAAATGCCACCTCATCTCTGGTCCACTCTAATCACTAGTCAAAGTCAAATAGTAAAAATGACACGTGTCATGTTGGGCCCACTTACTATTTATAGTTCGTTGACCTTTTTCTTGTTTCGGCCATTCTGAACCCAAACAGAGTCCGTTCTCCGAACCATTTCCACCATTGGAATCAGCACGACGAGACCGTCACGATGGTCACCTCGTTGCATTATTTTTTAGACACCGCTAGTCGCCTCGGTTTGCGCGCCACTTTGGACGTTCTCCATTTTTTCACACCTTTTATATCGCCGGATTCATTTTTTCCGAGCTCGTGATGATGCTTGAGATCATTTCTCGCTCTCACTTGGTACAATTTCAACATTGTGTCCCGACACCTTGCTGCCTCGATTTGCGTGCCCCATCGACCGCCACTAGACTGTCCCACACTTTTTACATGAGCCATCTACTCCTGTCATACTGCAAATGTTTCGTTATTTTGCCACCATTCATTCACCCCACAAGGAGGCCCACCTGTGTTCCCCCTCACCCTTGTTCCTGGTCATCATAAATGTTCCTTGATTGAACACTTCCTCCTTGCCTGGCCATTCATTCTGTTCGGTATACTTTTATCCCTTACTTCAGGGTCTTCTTATTGCTTTCAGACTTCTTAAAATTGAAAGCACCCACGAGCATGAACTGTCTTGGGCTCGTAAAAAACCACACGACAGTACCATTTCATTACTTCAGAGTCTTCTTATTGCTTTCAGA
>LPNX011032576.1:0-120697 GCA_001517045.1 Pseudotsuga menziesii | reverse complement strand
AAACCTATGACTTCATGAATAATCATTATCAACAACAGTATAAGATCCTAACACAAGGTAGGATTCTAGCTTGATATAGGAAAAACATACCTGGATTAGTTAAGTCTAACATACTCACATGATGTCTTCTTGCTCTTCTTCAATGACTTGTGCTAGTAACCTGTATATCTCATAGGTTAGCCATTATAAAACCAAGTTATACATACCTCGTAAATGGATCTTCTATGAGATCCATGACAATGGATGAGTCTTTATCCTCATGTCATCGTGATCATATGTTCTTGAACTAGAACATGATTTGTCTTTCTTGGTGTACCTTTCATGTTAGTAGACAACATAAACCTCATACAACACCAAAATGCATTAGTACAGTCATAAGTGTCAACACCCTAACCAATGAATATCTTCTATCATGCATTCATAATTTTGTTAAGGTGATACAACAAATCTAAAATCAGGATTGTACTAATCATCATAAAATGAAGGCAAACATACCATAAACTTAATCATGAACAAATCTCAAAACATACCTCGATGAGTCATACCTGTCGAGATCGCTTGTAATCTCCTTATGTAAAAACTGGAACCTCTATACTCATGTAGATGTCCAATCGATTTGAGGTATCCATCCTTGTCCCGGAGTTCGTTGATCTAGGGTTTGTCGCAGAAACCCTAATTTTAAAAACTTGGAATCTTTCAGATCTGATAGGACCAACAGATAGATCTCTTCAAATGGAGTTGTCCAATGTACTCCTTTTCTGAAAACAGTGGAGGGAAGCTCCCGGAACAGGAAGCCCTAATTTTCTGATTTCTTCTGCAGAAATGCCTGTTACTGTTTCTGTGATATCTCCGAACTTACTGATCCTCTGTGTCTGAAATTTCTCACTGAGGTAACCTCACATGTCCCAAATCCAACACCACAAGTTTCATCAAAATTGGTTTCCCCATTTGGGATTTATGATCATTTTCCCAAGGTGATCTGTTATAGGACTGTTCCGAACAACAAAGTTGTACGGCATTCCACATATCACTGGTTCATTTTATAAGTTTGACCTTCAGACCATAGAAGATACAGTCCATTCCCTTTCTGGAACATCTTCAGGAATTCCATTTGGACCTCTGTAGCCCAAGATATTGCAGATCTCCCCAGGTGTCCTGTTTATGGATGATTTCTGGAAGAGGCTGGAACCCTAACGTGGAGAGATCATATCTCCCCGAATATAGCGAATCAAAGGCTTCCCTTTGGACACAGTGTTCATCAGGATTTTATCTTTGGCCCTTACAATTTTCAGCTTCTGAGACTTCGCCAATATCAGAATATATCGACTGTACCAAAACCTAGCAGTTTTAATATTTAGGGTTTCTCCTAGCTCATGGTCAAACTAGGGTTTGACTTTCCCAGAGATTTACCCAACCAAATTTCTTGATCTAGGTCTCTAAATTTCGGCTTTGATGAGGAGATCAATTCTATGTAGGTCTCACTCAAAAATTCCTCCTCTGTAGAAAGCCCTAATTTCCACATCGAAACTGAAAATGCTTGAAATTGAATTCCGCATCGATAGAAAGATGCACCCTTCAATGGAGAGTCATCCTAGCATACTTGTGCTGAAAAACTGTGGAGGAAGATCTACAAAATAGGAAGCCCTAGTTCCTGTAGCTACAAAAGATCTTGGTTTCTTCTCAGGTTAGCTCTGATACCATGTTAGTTTTTCAACATTTAAGCTAGTATTATAACAAGATCTTTTCACTGAGAGAATAACAAGTACAGCAATCACATAAGCACATCACAAGAGACAAGAGACACAAAGCTTTTAGGAGGGGAAACCATAAATGGAGAAAACCCCTCAACTTCCTCTAAGATAGTATCACAACAAGATGTGACCCCAAACAGTAAGATGACCTCCCTTCACAATAGCAGCCTTCTGTCTTCTGTCAAGCACAAGAATTTCCTTCTCCAAAAGTGCGCCACACTTGAGAGAGCAAGAGAGCTAAGTCACAAGTGATAAATAGAGAGACTCTCACTCTCTATTTATATTCTTCCGTTGACTTGAAGTGCACTCAACCTAATAATTACTACTCGAGCCTACACCTTAATTAGTGTATAATAACTCAAGTGCCCCTAAATAGTGGGGACTTACCCAATGACTTGATATGACTTGTTTACATTATAATCCTCCCGATCGGAACATCGGGGCATGACCACATGGCTCAAATACATAATAGAAACATCCCGGAATAAACATCGGGTTACAATATATGAAATACATAGAAGAATACATTCCAAAGTTACATATACATCAACATCAGACTCCTTAAAATTGAAAGCAACCACGAGCATGAACTGTCCCGGGCTCGTAAAATCCACACGACAGTACCATTTCATTACTTCAGAGTCTTCTTATTGCTTTCAGACTCCTTAAAATTGAAAGCAACCACGAGCATGAACTGTCCTGGGCTCGTAAAATCCGCACAACAGTACCATTTCATTACTTCAGAGTGTTCTTATTGCTTTCAGACTCCTTAAAATTGAAAGCAACCACGAGCATGAACTGTCCTGGGCTCGTAAAATCCGCACGACAGTACCATTTCATTACTTTCAAGTCTTCTTATTTCTTTCAGACTCCTTAAAATTGAAACAACCACGAGCATTAACTGTCCTGGGCTCGTATAAATCCACATGACAGTACCATTTTATATACACACTTTTCCCAAACCCATGAAGAAGTCCACCCGTGCCTCTTGGTGCTATGATCGATCCTCTCGGCAGCACCCCCAATTAGGTCACCTTTGTTCAGAGTATTCTGCAGTCTCCTGCCATTTTACCACAGCTTGAGTCTCCCTCAGCCCAGTCACCCTCCCAGATCCAATACAGCTATGATCCTCTTACCACCAGTCAGTTTCATATGCTGCCCGATCATCCCCGTCATCATACTTTGAACAAAGGAAGTTTGAGTCCACCCGCTCTACTTGCCTAGTTATTCCCCCCAGTTTATCAATCCTGCCATCAGTACTATCACATTTCAATTTTCCACCTCGCGCTCCTGTCAAGGAAACCTCATTGCTTTGATAGTTGCAGGTCTCCCTCTGTTGACGACAGCCCCTCTATTCCAGAGGATAGACCTAGAGGCCCCTGCGCCTTGGACCCATCACCATCTATGGTGAGTGCCTATGGACCATTTTGGGAGGAGTCATCATTGCCTTTCCGAATGGTTGTTTCTCACATGCTCGACTTCAGCACCTTGATCGCATCGTTGAGAATCGCGCAGGATTTATATCCCTTCCATTATTTGTCGAAGACCCCGGATTTCCCCCGACTCTAGCACATTGGTGAGTCACTTTGGAACGCCCAGTTATATGTTCCCGTGGATGTCCGGGCTGCGTTGGCGATTGTATTCGGAAGCCCTTCAGTTCCATGCTTCCTTGAGTACCCATTTCAGTTCTAGTTCAGTGTACCATTGTGAGTATGACCCTTGCCACTCTGATCCAGCAGCTCATCAGTTCCTTTGGTACCACATTCAGTAGCACTACTCTCATTCCAGTGCATTAGTTTTTCAGCTCAGACATGATCAGCCCAATAGTTATATGTCCCAGATTTGTGTCCCTTCTGGACCCTTATGATATACAAAGTGGTTTTTTATGTATCTTACAGGTCCCTCTTTTTGGGCCTCACAATTATGTTTATGTATCTTGATATGAGCATGGGTATGCCCGCCTCGTCCATATATTGAGATTTTCCCTCATTCAGTATTTGAGGCCATGTATATGTCAGGTCCCCATATTTTGGACCCCATTGTTATTATTATGTTATATTCTGATACGAGCATGGGAATGCCCTCCTCGTCCATATGATCAGATGATTCCTCATCCATTATTGAGGTTATGTACTTTTAGTTCTTGCAGTTGGTTCAGGATCGTTGTTCTGGGTTTCAGTTTGTTCCTTCTCTTCTCCACACTCCAGGAAAACCATATATGACTTATGATGTCCATCAGCCATACGATGAGATCCTGCCCTCGCACATCAGGGGGCAACCTGTTAACACCCAAAAAGTGTTCACTACCTCATCTAACCCATTACATGGCTCATTTGTCATTTTTTCTACCATATTTCCCTCGAAAACCCTGAAAATCCCACTAAAAAGCCTCCAAAAGGCCATAAATCCACCAAAAAGCCTTCAAAATGCCTAAAATGCCTCCAAAAGGCCATAAAACAATCAAGAAAGCCTTTTTTCCTCCAAAAATATCCAAAATTCCTCTAAAATAGCAAAAATCCCTAAAAAGGGAAGAAAACATATAAAATAATGAGGAAAAGGAGGAAAAAACCCTATACAGCTGCCCTAAACCATATGGTTTCCAAAACCATGGGCCAGCACTCCACCACTGAAAAACTATAAATAAGTGATGGAGACCCCTTATTTCACATCCACAACAATAAGCACCCTTACTCTGCCAAAATAGCTCTTGAAACCCTAGCTCACCCTTGAGCTACTTTCACTTTGAGAGCCCCTTTTGGTCCATTTCCACCATTGGAGAAAGAGAAGGAGGAAGTTGGAGATGGGAGCAACCCTCTTGGATCACCGCAACGGGCTTCACCAACCTTCACATTGGAGGTAATATTAATATAAAAACCGTTTTTTGCATCTTGTCTTTTCTATTTCGTGCATATGTTTAAGTAGCTTACATTTCTGTTTTAGCATTTTTATTTCACCTGTATTGAACTGCTACTAAGGAGTCCCTTCTCCTTAGTAGGTGCTCTTTCGCACAAGCTAGGGGTAAAACCCTAGCCACAACATCAACATGAGGGAATTCTTCCTTGTTGACAACAATTCTCACTTCCTATATCTCTACTAAGAAAGCCTCAAAAAACAAACTTTCAAAGTTCCCAAAAGTCAAAATATCCCCTTTCTGAGAGTACAAGTTGATATTTATACTTATATTGAGACTTGGTCCTACTCGAGTCGTCCTTTAGAATATTCACTTACTCCCATGCACCACCATACTTCATTCAATACTTCATGTGGCTCCCTTGCAATATCCCGAATTTTGACCTTAACTATGATGGGCATGAGTCCCATTGAACATGACTTACTTTGATGTTTTATGTTTGTATATTGGGTGAAGGCCCCACTGCACATGAGTCATGTTGATTTGTTATATATATTGGGCATAATCCAATGCATATGTTTTATTATCATATATGTGATTATATATATTGGGAATGGACCCGGGTGAACAAAGATTATGGTTGTAGTACGATATATTGATGTATTATGTGATTTATCTTAATGCATGTATTGATATGATTATTCTGATAAAATGTGCAAAATAGTGAATGCATGATTGATTTCTATAAATGTGTTGGGCGAAAATCCTGAAGCACATGAGTGATGAGACTTTTGTTGAGCACAAGCTCTAGAGCACATGAGTGATTAGATTTTGTATTGAGCACAACCTCTGAAGCACATGAGTTATGAGATTTTGTGTTGATCGCAAGCTCCGGAGAATAAGAGTTATGATATTTTGTGTTGAGCATAATCTCTAGAACACATGAACTATAAGAATTGGAAGTGTTGGGCATAAGCCCTAGATCATTCCAAATTGATGTTGAGCATAAGCTCTGGAGCAATGGATCGTTGGCCATTGTATCCCTAGGTGTATTATACAAGTACATCCTAGAATTAGTGTTGAGGGAGAGGCTCTGGAATTGTACTAAGTGTAACTCCCATTTTTTACCATTGAGCTTGGGCTCTGACTAATGCTAGGAGTTATGGAAATTAATTGTGTTGAGTGAGAACGACTATGAAAAGTGCCAACCTTATCTTACATATTTTTAAGTTGATTCAATGAAATTTCTAATCTACTTCTCATCAAGTACTGAAGAACTACCACGATACACGAGGTAATCCAACATACAAGGAGGATCTAGAGCTACCTAACTTAGTTGACCAACCCTACCTAAGGCCTTGATAAAATAAATATTATAAGCCAAGGGAAGCATCAAATAAATGAGATCATGTTATATGATGCATAAATAAATGCTAAAAAATAATATATATAGTTCATATATATTAATAATAAAATAATTTAAGTATATATATTAAATATAAAGAAATAATAATAACTATAAATAATGAACAAATAATCTATGTATTATTATTTACTAAAATGATTAAATAAATATGTAATCATAAAGACTCAAATTAGGAACTAGTAAAAGAGTTCCTAAGTTGAGAAAAATAATTATTTACTTCACGTATATCAATTAAATATTATTTTCAAGAAGATAATGGTTTCTTAATCTAACTAAAATTTTGAAACAACTGCCCTTTTTCATAAAGATTGTCTATAAAGACCCAAGCCAAGGAAAGGCTCAGGGATCTAATGATTATTATTTTCCTAAGTAATTTTGGAGAGAAATTTTCCAAAAGCAAGCAATATTATATAGAACCTGATATTCCAAATAAGAGAAGCCTCACCTTTAAGAGATATAGGATACTTGCATGTTGGAACCATCTCAGGGGGATCCGGATTAGAACACGAAACAGTTTTGGGTCATGGTTGAGAGGAACATGCCAATTCCCAAGTTATCTCGTTAACATATCTAAGGTCGGAGATAATTGGTTTTTATTAATTCCACGTATTTAAGTGTATAGGGCTTGTGCCATTAAACAAATTGAATAGTTACAGGTATGAGGATTCTACCTTTTTAAAAGTTCTATAAATCATGTTTATAGATTTTTACTTATATTATTTATAGTATGAATTGAAGAGCTGCAAATTTTACTTCCCATTTGATTTATATGTTTCAGGTTGTATTTATTGTTTAAAGTAGAACTCTAATTTTAAATTCTAGACAGAATTCTAGGGTTAAACAGCTATCATAGCTATATTTATTTAGTGCAGAACTTTATGTTAGAATTTGTAACCTAGATTCAAACCCTAACTGCTAGTTAAAACTTAAAAACTATAACCTAAATTACAACCTAGGTCACTTATGAAAATAAACTAGAGATTGATAAGTCTAGATAAATAAACCTAATAATAAACAAACTCCTGTATTCCTAAATTAAAACATTATTTTAAACTCTACACAATCATTAAAATAAATATTAAATAAACCAATTACAAACGTATTTATAAACAATAAGACCAAAGATCAAATCCCTTAATTTACCAACTCAAAACCTTAAAAAAAATCACAGTGTTGACAGATTGCATATTTCCAGCAAACGCATCATCCCAATACATAATTATTCATAAAAATATTGCCATCAAACCAGATAGAACATTATAATAATGATGTAAATCAATTTATAAAAAAACTATCAAAAATACCAAAGGTGTGAAGGTCGAGAGCCTATCCACGTTTTCTTTCAAATCATACCATTAAATACCAACCCTTATAAACATTACTTAGACTTCCCAATAATCGAATCTTGTAAGTATTGGATGCTGACCATTTATTTTTCTAAACATATTTTATCCCCAAATGCATCATGTTAGTAGAATTCCAAGAACCAACAAGTTAATCACCACATAAAACCATATAATTTAACAAAACAAGGGATTCCAGACTTAAACATAGTCAAAGTATTTATGAACCGGGGATCGAATCCTATAATTACAAACTAATACACTCAACACATTACAGGTTGTGTTATTCACACAGGGTTTAGCCTTATAGGTTGCTCATAATTTATTTAAAACACCACATATAAACTACAGAACAGAGCTACGCTCTTTCCTGCAAACTAATTACACAAACATGGTTTTCCATGAAAGTTAAAACTACATCTAGACATGATTCATTGCAAACACAAATCCTGGTACAAGTGTTTACAACTACCTATAAAAAGATAATCAAATCGTAAATCAAACAAAGCTACATTTCTCATCAACCAAATGCATCCATTAAAATGACATTATTTTCACCATTCACATCCTTTATCAAGGCATGGCATCACATGTGCCATTGCATAGCAATGGCACTGTTAACTTTTAAAGAAAAATATTACAAATTTACAGAGCTATTTACAAACACAATGAAAAACCCAAGATTCATTTAAAAACCACAATCCATTTCATAGCAAATGGTAAAACCAAACACACAGAGACAAGTCTCTTTTAACTAGTTACAATATCAAATTTACAATTATAGATCCATGCAAAATATTTACAGAATCACATTTACATAATGCCTAAAATGAATCGAATAAACCCCAATACAATGAAACAACAAGTAGCGAATGTGTTACATCAAACATCTCCCAAACCCAATATAGAAACCCTTTTACAAACCCAACTAGTTTAAAACATATGGGTACAGACCAATTACCATACACGTGGCTTACCAGGAATGGTCGCATAGGAAACCAAACAGTTCATCTTTCCCAATATGCAGAGTACCCATGCTATACTCACCTGCAACAACAACAAAAATTTTGGATCAGAAGTATGCAAAACAATCGTAAACCAAACCAAAAATTCAGAAGTGCAATCATATGAACAATGGCATATATTCCTACGACCTCAAGGTAAACGGGTTGTGCAGCATGGATGTGCAGCCCCCACTTAGAGTGTGATACCTCCCTCCAAACAACAATGAAGACCAAATAAATGACTTTGAAACCCTTACACAATGCATAAGGCATGCAACCTACGAAAACCAAGGTGCATTCAATGTGCCAACCTGGACGCCACTTTTATGAAAATTGAAACCCATAAGTCTATAGTGTGGCTTCACACTTATTTCCACCACATTAATCCCCATCACCATAATTTGTAAAACCTTCTCATGATGTGATTTTCCTAATTATTTACCATAGTTTTGATGGCATAGTATATTCCATGACACAAACCCCTCCACTTTAAAGTTTAAGCATAAATTTTTACAACCAAGGTTTTTAAAACCTCCATCACATAGTTCTAAAAACATACATATAATATAGTCCCTTTTACCATATTTATAATGTATAGGCTAGGATTAGGACCCTTTCTCCTCTTTTATCTTTTTAGCATAGGAAGTATGTAGTCTAGGTTCCAATAACCATAGATGATAGGATTTAGTTACATTACATCCACAAGCCTAGGTTCATAGGAGAAGTCACCTACAACAGAATATAAATACATGCATTAGTTCATGATGAACTAAGTAAACCCAATAGTATAGGAAACTTACATTTTCGAGTGGACCTTTAAGGGACAGAAGCCTACCACTCCACCCCTTGACATACAGAAGTAATTCAGCCTTGTCATAATGAACAATAAACAAATTAAATACACAAAGAATGAAAGTAAGACGTAAGACATAGTAAGTATCGAAAATGTACATAAATAAGATAGATATGAAGAGTAATTTGATATGAGCATCGAAGTGTAGAACAGTAATAGGTAGACATCATCATCATACAGGAAAAACACATAAGGAAAGCAACAGACAGAACTTAGGTTCCGTTCTTCAAACAAGTTTTTATTCCGCAGTAGAAATGAAGATGTCCTTAATATATAGCATTTTATTAGCCTACAATTTTTTTTATGGATTTTAGGGACATTGCATCACTATAGTAGTTTTGGTCACCTGACCTTCTGCAACATTTTCCATAACTTCTTTGCAATTGTTCCAATTATGCTAATTTCTCTGCTCCTCAGGATCCTAACTTTTCTAGTTGGATGTTATTTTTGCATCATCATCGGCTTGAGTTATGAATTCCCCTTTGTTTAGTCGGCATCACCTTCTGCCTCATTTATGCTACTTCTCGTTGTTACTCATCAACCGCTCCTAGTCAATATTTGCATGACTCCTCTGTCTCCTATTGACCTTTACTCTTACTACTAGAGGTCATTGAATATCCTCAAGGCTTCCCTATTTTCTATATCTCGTGATTTTCCTTGGGCCCTGGTTCCCCTGCACCAACCTCTCTTATTTGAAAAGAATCATTCTCCTTCCTTTGAGACTCCTTAAATATTTCTTCTTAGATCCAAGTTGCCTCTGCTAGGATTTTTCCTTCCATCGTGACTAAATACTCTTTCATTTTATAGTTTGTGGTTTCCTAACTTCACGTTCTTTGAGTACCTACACGTGTGTTCATTGGTCAACTGAATTGGTATTTATCCCTACTAATCTACAATTATTCCACAGTTTATTTTTTACCCTTGTTCAAACTTGAGTAGGTTGGAAAGATTGAACATCGACAATATACCCAAATGGTATGGAAACTCCAACACATGTGCATTATATGAAATCTTATTGAGGATTTTATGCGGTCCTTGATATTTTTCAACTTTAACTTGTTATATTTTTCTCTCCGGGACCATTCTTTCCTCAAGTGTGTATAGAGTAGGTCATCTTATTCAAATGAATGTAGTTGTATCTTCCTATTGGATCTCATGTTGTAAGTCATGTTTCTCTTCTCAAACCATCACTTTACCTTGTTGTGCACTTCTTTCATGTGGTAAACAAATGACTCTGTGTCTGCACTCTTTTGTAATCCCATCGACAAATTTATAGAGTTGGTTACTCTATGTGGACTTATCCCTTGGAATATTTGGAATGGAATCATTCCCATTGATTAGTTTATTGATTTTTTGTACGAAAATTCTACCCACGTTAAAACATTTTCCCACTTCTTTGGTCGTTCAGTACTCGAACAACTCAGTAAGTTTCCCAAGCTCCTATTATGACTCTAGTATTCCCATCGGTCAATGGATTATGTGAAGAACTAGACTACAATATCGTTTCAAGCTTCTTCATAGGGTTCTCAAGAATGACTCATAAAATTGGTATCTCTATTCGAAGTCATGAACTTCAGTAACCCATGCAACCTTGCAACTTCTTTGAAAAATAAAACAACAATACCAATGGCATCACTTGTCTTCCGACACTAAATAAATTGATCTGTCTTAGAAACCCTATTGACTACCACAAAACTGGAGTCTTTCTCTTGCCATGTCTTCAATAATCCAAAACAAAATCCATGCTGATATCCTCCCATGGGATAGTTGGTATTGGAAATGATACATACAATCATGTATTATGGCTTCTTCCTTTGGCATGATGACATACTCTACACTATTGGATCCACTTCTTCACATCCATTAGCAATCATTGCAATTAATACTTTTAATCAACCAATGCCTTGGTCTTGTCAATGATAAAATGTCCTCCTAGTCCTCCATTATGCAATTCCATGATTAGATTCTCCCTCACCAATCCTTTAGGGATGCATAACTAATTCCCTTTAAAAATGTACCCTTCTTTGATGAACTAATCCAAGTATGGTGTTCTGTATCCACTCCATGGTTCCTTTGACTCCTTCCAAGCATCAAAAAAATTCTCATAAGTTGGTTGAGGAGATTTATCTTCGAGATTCAGAGATGTTATTGTTTAGCTGTGTTTGTACCCCAATTTTACTATACAATCGTCCCAACTGGGGGGTGCAGGGGTGAAGCCCCAGAAGGATTTTTTTTATGATGTTTGTTGGAAAACATTCTGTGGATCCATGGTATTGGGTGATCCATAGTATTTTTCCATGGAAACCCCCCTATAAAAGTAAAACATTGTAATAAAATTGTATTGTAGCATTGTAAACAATCTCTGCGATTGTGTGAGAGATATTGTGAGAGTGTGAAGAGGAATTGCAACGTGGTTTCTGCAAGTTGTATCCCTTTATTTTGTTGGATGGTATAACAATAAAGGACTAACAATTTCTATGTGGACATAGGCCATCTTGGGTGAGCTACGTTATATTTGTGTCTCTCTTGTAATGCCTTTAAGATTTGCATATTTTTAATTATTTAATTTTATAATTGTTATTGCTCTGCGATCCTATTTTTCTAACAATTAGTATCAGAGCCAAAAGGTCTCTTTTGATGGTAAGCTCGTAGGAAATAAGGGTTCCTCATTCGAGTGGGAGAAATGTAAGAAGAAGGAAACTTTAGGATCGAGATATTTAATGGGAAAAACCACCAGTTATGGAAGATGAAAATGGAGGACTATATGTACATGAACGATCTATACCTACCGTTGTGCAGAAAAAAAAAAAACCGATGACTATGACAGATGAAAAATCGGAAGTTCTTGATAGAAAGGAACTAGGAACAATATGCATGTGCCTAGATTAGTCAATGGCTTTTGATACATTAAAAGAAAAGACAATAGAGGGTGTGATGAGTGCATTGGATAAGCTCTATGAAAAACCCTCAGCTTCCAACAAGGTATTTTTAATGAAGCATTTATTTAATATGAATATGTGAGAAGTTGGATTGGTTGCTCACCATTTAAATGCGTTTAATATGCTTACTAGTCAGCTAATTTCTGCAAAAGTGAACTTTGATGATGAGGTTAGGGCTGTTCTAATCTTTTGCTCATTTCTAAAAAGATGGAATAGCTTGGTTATGGTTGTAAGTAACTCTCTCCCTAGTTCAAACACTGTTAAATTTGATGATGTTGTTGGTGTTATTCTTTACGAATAAAAATCATAGGTGAGACATCAAGTAATGCATTGACCATGGAGAGTAAGGGAAAAAAAAAGGATAGAGGAATGAGCTCAGGTAATCGCAACAAGTTTAGAAAGGGCAGATCCAAGTCCATATTTGGAAAGATAGAGTGTTGGAACTGTGGTAAGAGAGGACAATTGAAGAAAGACTACAAAGCTCCAAAGAAGAAAGGAGACAGGAAGCAAGAGACTACTCAGAAAGCAAATGTAGTAGGTGATATGTTAAAAAATTCTTTCATTCTTGCATTAGATAATACTAGTGATTATTGGGTACACAATAGAATTTGAGCCAAAAATCCAATGACTACCTTGTCTGAAATTCGACAATAACCTATTGGGTATTCGACAACCTCAATTTTTTTTCCGTCAGTGGCATAACGTCGGATGGCATAACGTCGGATATTTGACAACAAGCCAATACCCGTCGATTTTTCAACGTACTAAGCTGAAATATTTCACCACTAATGTCTGATGTTTTCTCATCAAAGATCCGAAAGAGGTTGTCGAATTTCATACGACAAGGTTGTTGGATGAGGGCCCTAGGATGTCGAAAATCCGATGACAATCTACCATTAGAGCCACAACAGCGTCGCCAAATTGACATGAAATCTGACAACAACTGCTAGGAATTGAACGCCAGATAAACGATGGGGTACTGTATATTAATAAAAAAAATTGCAAATTCATTGATTTCCATATCAACGTGAGCTTATCTCTTGCGTTCGCCATGATGTGAATAAGAGAAAATAAAACCCTTTTATTAAACCCTTTCTCATAAACCAATTAAAAATATCATCATGTCAATCTTGTAGGATCATTCAACACAATCTATCACTTGTAGAATTTCCCTTTAGTCATTACCTCCTATATTACCCATACCAAATAATACTATTTTGACTACACACCATTTGATTGAGCATATCTACAATGCTACCATTGAGGAAAAACAATGACTAAATTTTGTTGAAATCAAATAAAACACCATCAAGTAATCATATGATGAAGCATGCACCCAACTAGAGAATGCTAAGGATACAAATCCTAGCAGCACAAAAAGAGAAAATAATTGCGGAAGACACAATTTCTGCATTATGTGATCACATGCGTGCATTGTGGCCTAAAATACGAACACATGTACCTACCTCAAGTGCTATAAATGAAGATTTATAACAATAGGTGTAGTAGTTAAATCATCCTTATGCTTTCAACTAAGCAATTTGCAAATGGTTGGTATGATTACCCCATGGGACTCAACCCAGTTGAACTTACGAATAAAAGGATTCCTGGCATAGAATAACTCATTTAATGATCATGACTTGGATGTTGCCACAGTCGAAAAAACATGTACAAAGGTTTAACCCAATTGAAATGGATCCACACGAACCAGGAAGAATATGTTCACATAGTTCATCATGGCTTTTATTAAGTGCTGGAATATAACTAAAAAGTCCCCTAAAGATTGATATATTGGGAATTAAATTGTGTTGGTTGCATGTAGTATTGATGATACTTCTTGAAATTTATCTTGTCTAGGGAAGAACTAAATGTGGTTTGACTAATCCATTAAATGACATGCAATCAGACCAAACAAGGAGGTAGAGTGAATGGTTTCCCATGTAAAGATAGCACTTAACTACTTTGAGACCCTTCTCTATAGGATATTTACATGGAGAATTTACTTAAAACCAAGTTCCTTAACCCATATAAATTTTTGAAGTAGCTACAGTAGACCATACTATTCTAGGTTGGTATTTTTTTACCTTGGTTTCAATTGGAAACATGCCATAATCTTTCATGTTGAAGGAACAATAATTTCTCATCGTCATGCAGTCTTTATTTTCCAAATCTATACTCTGATTTCCTACATATTGGGAATGCAGGTGTCGGGGATTCATAGCGAATGAAATCACACCAGACAAGTTCATTGGATGAATGGTCTTCCATGTAAATATAACACTAAGATTCTTTGAGACCCTTCTCTCTGTAGGGGATTTACATTGAGAATTTGCTTAAAACAAAGTTCCTTAATCCACCTGAAGTTTTTGAAGAAGCTGCAGTAGACCATATTGTTCCAGGTTTGTGTTTTTTTTTACCTCAGTTTCAATTGGCAACATGCCACAATCTTTCACATTGAATGAACAATAATTTATCATCATCATTTATGCAGTCTTTATTTTCCAAATCTATACTCTGTTTTCCTGCATATTGGGAATGCATGTGTTAGGGTGTTAGATTGAAGGCAATACCAAGGTATCCATTATATTCAATTATGCATATCATATACTAAGATTAATGATTATGACGTTGTGTTGTTAGTAAATAAGGTTCATATATGTTATGTATCATATGCAATAAAAGTAACCCAAACTATTTAATTGCCAGGTTATTGACCATAATCTAGTAAAAGAAGTTTGAAATCTATTAGAGAACTTGACCACTAGATAGCTTTTATCTCTATACAAGAACATGATAGTGGAAGCTAGTAATCGGTCAATGAATCCTATACAGTCATAATTGTGGAAGATCAATGATAACTAGGTAGTAAGAACCTTTTTAGTTTTCTGGTCCTAGCTATCAGAATGATTTTTTTCAAAAGATTTGAAATCACCCAAGGATTTGAAATCATTTAAATAATCCTCATTCTCTTACCTTGAAGTGGACAGTTGGATTAAAAAGATAAGAACAAGAGTTTAGAAATTTTATGATTGATGTTATTAGAAACTTGACTGGGAGACCTGCTGCTTGTCCTAATCCTATTACCTTCCAAATATTACTTCAGTAATTAGTACATTATGAACCAATTCTATATATGTAGAAGCCTGCCTTAGTTCATGGAGGGAGGATGATTTTTCTATAACCCACCTTTCGCCTGGAAATCACAAAGAAAATTGTCAAGATAGAGTGCAACAGGGTGAAAGAAACCTCAGAACAACGAAGACATGGTTGACCCTGGAAAAGGGTGGAAATCCAAGCCAAGAATGAACCTTAAGGAGCAAGGAGATGACAACCTCCAGTCACCAACCCTTTCAACACAAGGGACTGCTATCATAGAAAACTAGGGATGACCAAGCTTCCACTAAATGTGAAAGAAGACATCGAATTAAAAATGCAGAGCTACTGATGGATGAGGAGAAAATGAATTGGAAAAGAGAGGTGCACACACAATAGCAACAAAGAATATTCAGACTTTGGAATCTGGACTAAATTGTGGCTAGGATGACATGGATTTGGAGTTGAAGAGTAAAATACTACAAAATATGGACATGCTGGTAAAGGACATGATCAAGCATAAACCACTAGCCTACAATGAAGCAGGGCGGCCCAGGACATGAGTGAGAAAAAGGTAGCAAATCAAAAGATAAATGACCATTCGGCTCCAGCAAACCAGTAGAGTCTGCTTTATTAATTCTGTCACAGTTTTGTATATCTCTGAAGCTTAAATATGATGAAATCTTAGTTTGTTTTAGATGGTATGTTATACATAGATATATATGTATATGATAATGGCATCTATCATGCCAATTTTGTTTACTTTGGGAGTTTTCTGGACAAGTACTTACATCCCATAATAAGAAGTGGTGAAGGAATTATGCCACTTTTTTGTACATATTCTAATAACTCCTTCAAGAGGGTTAATATAGAAATAGATTATTCCTTTCATACCGAAAAAATAAAGAAGGAAAAAAAATAGTTCAAGAACCTACTTGCTTATTTTCAACTCTCAACACTAATAAAAAAACAGTTTCTTTTGGTAAATGCTTCTGTAAATGCAAGGGTAGGAAGGTGGACACATGGCCACGGAAAAGGGATGGTGAAGCAAGAAAGTTGGCCATTTCCCTGTTAAAATCCAAATAATTTTTTTTTTAAATGATTTCAGTGTTTAAAGAGAGTACAAGTCAACTTAACTCACCACTCTAGTGCTCCAAGTCAACTTAGCTGACCACATCCAATGTATGGGAGCGCACCAACAATGATGGAGGCACACATGTGGATTGTTGAATGAGATGGAGTGCCCACGTGGGTGTGAAAGCCCCAATTTGTCATGGCATATGTCCAACTAAGCACCCCTAGTCCACCTCACAGTGTAGTAAATCTTAAAAAGCAATAAAATTGACTAATTATTGTAACTAAGGTACTAATGATAAATTACTGTTCTAACAAAACATTTATAGGTGAAACTAAAATTGGTATTAATAATAATACCTAATAGGGAAATGGAACTTCAATTGGATTAAGTTTTGGAAATATTGGGCACATAACTGAAAACAAAAGGCTAAAAGTTAGTTTGATATATTTACAACCGATTGAAAATTTAAAAGCATCCACTGCAAAAAACAAGTACACAAGTGCAGAAACAAACAAAAACATTTGAGTGAGCTCCACACATTGAATCATACTAGAGGGAAGAACCAAACAAAAATGTTTGACTGAGCTCCACACATTGAGGCATACTAGAGGACAGAACCCATGAAACAAAACACCAAGATGAATGAACAAAAATACCAACTACCAACATCTATTGTTCATTTTATTTTACTATAGAATAACAACATAAAAAAGAGTAATTATTCTATGGGTCAAAATCAAACAATACAACTCCTATTGCATCAGGCAAATCTTAAGCACAAGGATACAATATTTGAACCAACTATTTAGTATAAGCACAACTTTGGAGGACAAATGTTGTAGCTTGTTTTGCTCTTCTTGATTTGGGAATGCACCAAACCAAGGTTTGAAAATAAAACACAGAGAAATAAGCACGATCATTTTTGTGTCCTTGTGTATTCATTTACACATAACTGTGAGATTGAGATGCACTTGAGAAAACAGGTGCCCTCCTGCTGCACCTGCTCTACCTTTAGTAGATTCTTGGTTTCTTCAAATAAGATGTAAAAGAGAAAAGAATGGCGAACAGAACAAGTGTACAAGGAATAAAAGACCCTTTTTATGAAAAATACACATAAGAAACCAAGTTTCCCCAATTTCACAGCATTTACATGAGGCCAAAAACACAATTTAGGGTTTCATAAGCTTAGAAATGGAAGTTGATGATAGAAGGGAGATAAGGACATACATCGCAACCCATAAGACACATGCATACCAGAGAATTTGAGTACAATTAAAACGTATTGTGGCAGGCCTTTGAATTCGTAGTGGCATCCACCGAACTTGGATTCTCCATGAGTTCCTCTGGACAGGCCTGGAATGAATCTCAAGAAGAAACAAAATTTTAAGCGAAAGTAATTCCTGTCTTTGACATAAGGGGTTTGGAAAAAACCAGCCATTGCGATGGTGCAATCTTGGATCTTCAGTTCCACATGTCCTATTTCAACATAAAACCCACACAATGAAACCCAGCAAGCAAGAATCCTCACTATGTGCAAGGGTCTCCATGTAATTACCAGATATCAATCGTTGATAAACAACAAGGGTTTTTCATTGATGAGCAGAAGCAATATATAAGCAGACCATAGAACAAGATATGAGATCTCTTTCAAAAAATTGAAGGGAATGCCAAGGAAATTCTAATTAATACATGGATAGCAACATGGAGACAAGGAAATGGAGAATGTTAATAGTTTAGTTGTTAGAAAATGCAATGAAAAACAACAAGCTAACAATGATACACCGAAACCACCCAATAAACAAACATTGCAAGTTGAACCTGTAGATAAAATTGTTAATAACATGTCCAATCTTGGGTTTTGGGACGTGTACACTACCAATTTCCAAATTCTCCTTGCTCTTTACCTGATTGCAAATAAACTTGCCTTGGCAAGGTTCACTTCGTACATGGGGAATCACAACACTATCAAGTTCATGTGTTTCATTTTTAAAAAGCAAAAGGCAACATTCTATTGCTTAAGCTCTTTAAGTCTGAAAATTGCCAAAAGTTGAGACTTCATGGATACATGTACCCTAAGTGAGTTCATTCTTTTCAATTCATGATACAAGAGACCAATTCTTGAGGGAAAATAACAAGAACCCAACACTGCTGCATTAAATGAAATATATACTCAAATATGTTGTTTTATGAAATCCCTTATATACTAAAAGAACGTTTATCCAAAATATAGATTGCATTTAACTCTACACTTCCAGGCACATAATGCTTCTTAATCTTGTGTATATTCATAGTAGGGACAATTAAATTAATTGAGGAATCAATATCTATTGAATGAATCCTGAATTATAGATAAAACATGGCTCAAATTATAGTAAAACATGGCTCATATTATAGATCTTCAAAGTCCAAAGAGTTCTTACCCGCAAACGCATAACAACAAAGAAGGAACTCCATAGGCAGGCATCTGAAACCTTCAAACAACATTTTCTCCCAACAAATCACATGCTCTTGTAGCTGAAGAAAGAATATTTACCAGTTAATTGCAAATGTTGAGCACGACAGAACTCAGAAACTAGGTTTCCAATCAAAAGCTCTTGCAACAAATCACAAGCTCTGGAAGCTGAAGAAAAGACCTACTAGATACCGAAAGAGGAGGAAATTAGGTGCAACAGATTGGAAATCAAGAACTCAAGCCAAAACCTTAACAATGAAAAACTAATGGAGGGGTTATCCATACTCTTTTTTACAAGTGGTGAGCTATCCATACTCTTTTTTACAAGTGTTTGTTCACCAGACTACTTGGATAATAATTTTTTCAAGTTAGCATCATCTTTATATTGCATTTAAGCAATTTCTAAAGCAATTTTAGAGTTCTAGGGTACACAAATTTTAATTAAAAAAAAGGGTGATGAAATTCAATAGAAAAATCCCATTTCTGAAGCAATTTCATGATTTTAGCGCTAAAATTTTATCATTTGAATATCAATTAAACTCAAAAACAATAAATTGAAAAAAATTGGGATAGCCATAGATTTTGTTTTTCAAAAAAAATTATTTTGTATTATAGATGGCATAAAACTGCTTACATTTTGATACAAACAAAACAACTTAGAACTAACTTCTAAGGCCACATGTACTTTTGTTTTATCCTATCATACCAAATGGAAACTATTCCAATTACAAAAATAAAAAGCAAAAGAACATTACAACACTAAATTGGCCTATTGACATGTACCTTGAGATCTATTCATACAGTCCAGAAAAAAGACCAAGAAGATCAAGCTTCATTTAAAGCAGATTCACCCCTCACTATTAATCCCTCTGTGCTGTGATTAATTCCAAGATTATTTGGCACTCTCACAGCAACTAGTACCCAAAATGATATCATCATCCTATTCCTAAGTCATAACCCCAAGGCATCCATTATATCCCTCCTTCTTATAGCTCAAAGTCATCTTCCAACTTCAATGTTTGGGCCGCAGGCTCCTCTCCATCATCGTCGATCACAAAATAGGGATTGTGCAAAATTGGACAGAACTTGTAACCAGTGAACACATAGAACGCAAGGGTTTCCAATTCTCCAGCCATGAGACTAGTCCAGGCATACCGGTATGCAGTTATGTTGATCAGAGCATAAACTACAACGTGAGTGAAGTAAATATAGCAGACCACCACAATATAATACTATATGAACAAAGTCAACTTCATCAGATTCACAACTGCCTTTCTGTCAGTATGCGCATCCTATCGCACATTCTTTATAGACCAGACAATGGGGAACAAGACATCACAACAACAGATCACGTAAACTAGAAGAAACATCAGCTTCCAAGAAATCCAATCCTTGGCATACGGTCCAGTCTCATCGATCACCACAGTAGCAATATTGGATAATACATGTAAGGGAATGAAAACAATGAGAAATTTCTTCTCCTTGCCTTCAAGTAGGGTTTCAAGAAGAACTAGTTGGTGCCAATCAAGAAAATCAGGGTAAAAATCATAATCCCCTTCATCCCTTCAGAAAACTGAACATCCCATCCATGGGTTGTTCCCGTTCCCTTAATGAAATACTTGTCCTATGCCTTGCAGAGGATTTTTAGGGCTTTCACACAAATGAGGGCGGTCATGAATACATCGGTCCAGTAGGCTGTAAGATGTTTTTTCAAAACCACATAGATCTAAACCCCAGCCAGCACAACATATATCAATTACAGTGAAAAATAGAGCTTCCTCATAAGGGTTTCACCGGTCAAAAGATAATCCCTGGTGCCATCACCTCCCTCCTCAAGATTATAAATAACTTTAGTTCCATCGAAACCACGACGCCATGAATACAATTCGAAAGGATCACAGTAAACTGGTTTGCTTCGAGCTCTTTGAAAGTTTTGTTGAAGCGAAGTGATTTCTCCAAATCCTTAAATGTAAGGAGAGGTGTGGTGAGCTTACTCCCGAGTACACAATGAACTTCTCCACGTTCCAGATCTTGCAGGACGTGAACACATGCATCTCTGGTGCTCAGGAACAACCCCATGGATGCTAGGTCGATATCATTCTCCTTGATGGCCTTGTACGAGGCATCCTTCACATATATTTCCGGGCGGCCTCTATGCGTGAACAAAAATTCATCGAAGGGAATGATGGACCGGTCGTTGGATTGAATCTCTGAATGTTGGATTTCAGAAGAACAAAAGGAAAGAACCCCATCAAAAATACCATTGAGAATAACAGGATTGCCATAAACCCTAGAATTGGACTCCATCTTGAAGATATGAGATGAATATTTCATCGGATTGCAGTTGTGTATGGCCCCATGATCGCCAAAATTCTGAGCGACGCGAAGAACACAACAAAACTCGGGATGGCCATAGCTTGAACACGGTCACCTTAAGCTTGAGTTAAATGTAATGTTAGAAATAGGCCTATCACGTTGGCGCCAAAACCCAAATGGTTAAACTACACCAATATGGTGTTGTTAAATTGTTAAACTACACTAACAAAATTCAAAATTGAACCCTTCTGAGTCCTTCAAAGTGTTCTAGCCCTTCCTAGAAGTGTAAAGTTAAAATTTCCTTTTAAAAAAAATTTAAAATCTAAATTTTACCCGTCTAATTAAGAAGGGAATCATTTATGGCAACATTTGAAATTACCCATCCATATAAATTTCTCAAGATATTGAAATTCCTATGCTATAAATTTCAACTCGTCATTCAAAATATTGGAAATTTGATAAATTATAATAACTCACTCACTCATGTCATGCACTCACTGTTTATTTGTGCAAGATGACCACTAATGACTAATCACTATGAGGCACTAGCCATCAAGATGTAACTCTGAATCTCGATGGGGATGCAATCTGAAGTGTGGCAATGTGTCAATGACTAAGACTATAACAATAGAGAACAACTACTAGTCTACTAATAGGACCGACACAAGCTCAAAACTTTGTTCCTACTATCGATGTGAACCTCGCTACCAATGTCCACTCTTTTTGAATCAAAATGAAATTCAAAAGGCCAGTTTGATGAGTCCTCCTCTACAAGACTTCATTTCTTACATGAATATCATGGACTCACGACAACTAAATAGCACTCGATTTCATGCAAATACAAATAATGGCATGTAGCTAAGATCACAAACTGTACATAGGTCGATTTATGCAATGCTATAGAGAGGTGTCATTGGGCATACGATATGGAGAAACAATGAGTTAGAAAAAAAATTTGGACCAAAGCACCTGCACAATGGTTATTAATAAAATTAAAAAAACAATTGTTGGCTCAAGAATAGTCTTTCAATTTGATGGGTGGCATGATCATGATGTATTCTCCCTCTTTCCTTTTATACATTTGTGGTTTCTCACAACTATTGTCCTCAATGGTCACCACCAAAATACATATAAAAATTACCTATCTTTACATCCTCTTCTCTATAATCCTCATCTCATAGTCATAACTAAGGATTGTTATGCATGCACATCCTCGCATTATAATATCAATTAGGTCAAGGCACAAAGACAACCATAAAATATAAAATTTGTCAAGATGCAAAGAGTAAGAGACAACTATAAGTAAGCATTATATTAAATTTACCATATAAGAATTTAATTGACACTATCAAGTGAGGTTTGACACGTTGGATTGTTGTGATATTATTATCACTCCTTACCAATGTGATTGCGAGGAATTATTTGAAGGTGAAGTTTGTAATTTTAGGTCTTCTTCCTAATTATCATGCCTTTTGGTAAGACAAAAAGGAGGGTAGAGTCCTGCAACAACATGGAAAATAGTTTCAACATAAAGGTATACACATTAATTGTTTT
The DNA here is from genome assembly GCA_001517045.1 of Pseudotsuga menziesii. Lineage (NCBI taxonomy): Eukaryota > Viridiplantae > Streptophyta > Pinopsida > Pinales > Pinaceae > Pseudotsuga > Pseudotsuga menziesii. The sequence continues at coordinate 98,037 of LPNX011032576.1, read as the reverse complement.
CATTAAATAACTTAAATTTCCTGCCTATGACTATTGATTCATTGAATCATGGATTGGTACAAAACATAGAAAATTTGAGAGTCGTGAGGCCTTAATTATTCACACCTAGAACTCTCTCAAATCTAGCCATTAGTAAACTTCTTTTGGTATTTTGGTTCAATTTAAAAGGAAGATTGTTGAGGCTTGGACATGCAGTATGTTGCAAGGCTTCAGTTGACTTAGGCTTGATTCCATTTCCCCTCCATCCCATACATGTATGATTTCACGACAAGTGTTGAACAAAAAAATTTGATTCCCCAACCCTGGTTATGCTAGTGTTGCTAACTTGCTTGGTATCTAGGATTTGTTTTTTTTATGTTTATGAGTTGTGTATTATTTTTTTTTAGGTTCCCAATCCCCATGATTCTTACATCTCTCAAGTTTGGATTGTTTCCCTCTCTCTAGTTTAAATTAAGTTTTTGGTTATATATATATGGTTGTAGGTTAATTATAGCCTCGTTTTGCTTAGTGACTTCATTTTCTATATAGTTAATAGTAAGTAATTCTCTCATGGTTCTAGTTATTCTTTAAGACTATATTTAGTTATGACACCTTGCAATATGCATGAGGTCGAGCGGATGCCCCAATATGGTTATCACATAGTCTAAGTAGTTTTTTTGTATAATGAAGTGTGCTCTAACTCGAAAAAATACAATAAAATAGTTGTTATGTTAGTGAACTATAAAATTAATGATATATATATGAAAAGGTTTAGTTAATTTATACTTATCAATCAAAGTACAATTATTTATATTTCCCTTCATCTTTGAAGGGCTCCTAGAATAAATAACCTTCCAATTGAAATTAATACGCCCCCTTCAAATTTGATCACTCTACACTAATATGGTGTCGTGTGGTATGGTAAATGAAATTTGTATTCGTTTAACTTCTTTTTCTTTTTTTTCTTTTATTATTATTATTGTTGTTGTTGTTGTTAAGTTGTTAAACTACATTAATATTGTGTCTTGTGGTATGGTAAATGAAATTTGTATTTGTTGAGCTTATTTTGTTTTTTAAATTTTATTTTATTATTATTATTATAATAAATATATAAGATATTTTTTTGTTGGTATATAGTAAAAAAATACTTAGCAACTTTTTTTAATTTATAATGCAAATAGTTTAATAATTAATATTGTTTATATATAAAATATTTAAAAACAAATAAATATAGGTATATTTGTATAGTGTATATGACTATAAATTATTGTTTAGTTGGTTATAAATACTATATGTATTTATTGTAAATAATTGATTATAATTATTAAAAATGATTTTTAAATAATATAAAAATTAATTATAATTATAATTAAAATATATGATTAAATATTTTATTAACCATTTTAAATATGTAGAGATAAACATAATTTAAAAAATTAAAAATTAAAACAATAAAGTTCCATTTTAATAAAAATAAATAAATTTATAATTTAAATTATAAAAATTAATGATAATTTATCATTTATATTTAAAATTATAAAAAATAATTTAACTTATAAATTGTCGAATTTCAGATGAGCTGTTGTCGAATTTCCTACAAAAGGTTGTCGAATTTCCTAAGACAAGGTTTCCAAATTTGAGATGAACATTTTTGTCGCAAAACCTATGAGGCATATAGTCAAAAATTCGACGACTCTGCAAGATGACAAAAAAAAATTGGAACATACAATACTTTTCATCATTGCAATCTGACACAATCGTAATTTACATCGGATGTCGTCGGATTCTGTCATCAAATTTTGGGCTCAAATGTTGCTGTGGTAGTATATTTTGGGGCTTCATGTCATGCTACACCCCATAGGAAATTCTTTCATGATTATGTTCTAGGTGATTTTGGACATGATTTTATTGGGGGATGATGAACTATGTAAAATTGTTGGAATGGGTAAGGTAGAGATTAAGTTAAATAATGGAAATGAATTGCTGCTAAAATATGTAAGGAATATTCTTGATATGAAAATAATTCTGATCTCAAAAGGGCAGTTGAGAGATAGCGACTATTTGTCTACGTTCAGAAAAACGTGGTGGAAGATCGCTAAAGGAGCACTGGTAATAACAAAAGGAGATAGGATAGGTACGTTGTATTTATGTCCTCATAATATTAGTTATTCTATCTCTGTAGCTTCCACGGAAACAAGTGCAACATTGTGGCATCATAGGCTTGGACACATGAGTGAGAAGGGGATGCAGATTCTCCACTCAAGGAAATTGCTCTGAGATCTGAAGCAGGCAAGTTTGGAATTATGTGAGAACTATGTTTAAGGAAAACATAAGAGAGTTATATTTCTCAGTGTTGGGAAATAGAAGAAGAGTGAAAAGTTAAATCTTGTGCATATAAATGTATGGGGACCGACTAAAGTACAATCTCTTGGTGGTTCTCGTTATTGTGTTACTTTTATTGATGATGCAACTAGAAAAACTTGGGTTTATTGCATCATACAAAAATATGATGTGTTTTTTACTTTTAAAAAGTGGAAATATTTGGTTAAGAATGGGATAGGAAAAAAATTGAAATGTCTCAGATATGATAATGGAGGTGAATATTGCAGCAATGTGTTTGATAGTTACTATTCATATAATGGGATTCATAGAGAGAAGAGAGTCCTTGGAACACCACAAGAAACTGGTGTGTTAGAAAGGATGAACAAAATGATCATGTACCATGCAAGGTGTATGAGATTGCATGTAGGGGTTTCCTTACAGTTTTGGGATGATGCTCTTATTGTTGTATATATTGATGTTTATTTAATAAACACAAGGCTTTCAAGCGGTTTGGATGGTGGAATTCTAGAGGACCCATGGAAAGGTAAAAATGTAAACTACCCATTTTTTAGAACTTTTGGTTGTGAATCATTGTTCCATATTAATAAAGAAAATGGAACAAATATTGAGGCTAAATACAAGAAATGTACCTTTATTGGATACGGGGTTGATGATTTTGGTTATCACTTATGGTATTATGAAAATCACAAAATCATTAAGAATAGATAGTATTTAGTGAAAATATTATGTACAAAGATCAGTTGTAGGAAAAGAAAGAGGAAAAGGAAAACACAGATTACATAGTGCTTGATGAAATAAAATAAAATGATGGTCCAAAGGAACAAGAAATTTAAGAGTAGAAGCAGATACATCAAACTCCCGCAAATGTAAGAATATCTACCAGTTTAACTAGACCCCATGAACGATTCTCTGCTTCTTTGTATTATTTATTGATGACTGATTCTGGTGAACCGAAATGATGTGATCAAAAGGAAACTAGCTAAATCATTTGTGATTAAGGATTTGGGTTCTACAAATCAAATCCTTGGTATGGGAATAACAAGAGATAGAAAAAATCACAAATTGACACTGTTTCAAGGTGAGTACATAGAAAAGGTGTTGGAGAGGTTTAGAATGTAGAATGAAAAACTAGTCAATACACCTTTGGATATCCATTTCAAACTAAGTAAGGATATGTGTCCCAAGACATAAAAAGAGATAGAATACATGTCCAAGGTTCCCTATTCATCAGAAGTTGGAAGCCTAATGTATGCCATGGTGTGCACAAGAGCATATATTTCACATGTAGTGGGAGTTGTGAGAAGCTATATGAACAATCTAGGCAAAGATAATTGAAAAGAAGTACAATGGATTCTTAGGTATTTGTGAGGAACCACTTCTCATGCATTATGCTTTGTAGGTTCAAACATTGTTCTATAGGGATATTTTGATGTAGATATGGATGGTGATAAATAAAACAGGAGGACAACCACATGGTATGTCTTTATTGTGGGTGGAACAACAATAAGATGGATTTTGAAAATGCAAAAGTTCGTTGCACTTTCAACAACAGAAGCAGAGTATGTTGCTACTACAGAGGTTAGTAAATAAATAATTTGGATTCAGAGTTTCATGCAGGAATTGTTTAAGAAACAAGAGAATAACAGGTTGTACAGTGACAACCAGAGTGTCATTAATATTGAAAACAACTAATCCTTTCGTTCGAAGACTAAACATATACAACTTAAGCACCATTTCATAAGATATGTTCTAGAAGATGAACTATTAAAGTTGGAAAAGATACATACTAGCCAGAATCCTACAGACATGTTGACAAAGGTAGTAACCAGAGAGAAAATGAGTTCTTGATCGGTTTTTGTTGGCCTTCAAGCATGAAGGTGAAAATGAGAAATTTTCCAATACCAAGGTTCTGAGCATAGTCCAACAAGTGCAACGGTGGTGGAGTTGTTGTTATCAGTTTCCTAGTGGGAGATTGTTGGTTGTGGAGCTTGATATTCCAAATTCAGAGATGTTATTGTTCACATGTGTTTGTACCCCAGTTTTATTGTACACTCATCCCACCTAGGGGGTGGAGGGGCTAGCAGGGGTTCATGGGTAAAGCCCCGAAAGGAAATTATTTGGGATGTTTGTTGGCCAACAATTTGCGGACCCATGGTATTGGGTGACCCATAGTATTTTCCCATGGTAATTCCACGGGGGGTTCACTCAATGAGCTTATTATATAACACAATCATTCACAAGATATTAAATAATATCCCTAATTTCACTAAATATAGGAAAATTCCTCCTAAAATTGTATTGTTGAACCCCCCTCGCAATACACATTTCCAATTAAGAAAACCCCTAGTTTCACCATATATTGTATCTATCCAATTTTACCAACCCATTTTTAATACCCCATTATATCATATTATCAAGTTTTTACTAACAAGATACCTAACACATCTTAGTATAAACAAACAAGAAGTTTAAAAAAATAATAGTTTAATGCAAATAATGATCCCATAAGATTGTAGGGGTGACTAATCAATTTGTAGCATTGGATAGTGGAAGACCCAATGAAATAGAAATGAGTAAGAAAAAATGGGTAAAAGGAAACTTAGTCAAAAGGTCAATGTAACAAAGAATGTAAAATACCTATAGTCTAATTGTTTGTGCAATGATTAGAAAATATGGGAATTGCAGATGTTTCACACCATAACACACCAATATACCATTTTTATATCATGTGAATATAAGTATATTTATAGAGAGGTCATGTTTTCTATAAGATTAATAAATTAAACTCCATAAAAATGAAAAAATGAAACCCTTTCATGGATGGACTTCCCTACGTTTCATTGCATTTTATTTATTGAGGCAACATGTGAAGAAACACTTGATTTTCACTAAGAATAAACTACATCAAAGAAATAGTATTGATTCATGGGGAAAATTTATTAAGGAAATTTTAAACATGTTAAAAAAATTGAAACAATCCATTAACAAAAAGCTAAGTCTTAATGAAATATTTATTATCCATTGTGCTAACTTTCCTCTACCTTAATTGACCATCTTGTATACAATCACTTTCTACATTTAACTTTACTTAACCTTTCATAAAACTCTATTTCACATCAATATTAAATAATTTAAAAACAATATCATAAAACAAATATCAAAAAAATCTATTTGGAATGCACACACATACTCTCTCTCTCTATGTGTGTGTGTGTGTGTGTGTGTGTGTGTGTGTGTGTGTAACAAGCTCTAGTCAACACTTGTAATCCATGCTAGGGGAGCATGGTTATTAGCATCCTGAGCCAAAATATTTTGTAGTTTCTTCTTGTTCTCTACGAATAGGTCATCGAGAGGATTCGATGAGGATTCCAATGAGGAATCCGATAAGGAACATACTTGTGTGGCATATAAGAGGAATTGGTGGGAAGATAGATATTTGTGGGAGGCCTCCAAATATATGAAGATTAAGTTAGATATATGAATCTTTCCCATGATTTGTATTTTATTCCTCATTCCACCCAAATAAAATAACCCCCAATATTTATATTACTATGTCAAATTAAAAACCCCCTTTACCCCTTAATACGAGGAAATATATATTTTTTAGATTTTTAGGAGTATTCAAATCCCCAATATGAATGAACATGATATGATATTTCCTTGCTAGTGAACCCCCCGTGGGTAATTCCCCTATAAAAGGAAAGTATTGTAATATGAATGCGTATTGTATTGTATCATTGTAAACAATCTTTGTGATTGTGTAAGAGACACTGTGAGGGTGTGAAGAGGAAGTTTAGTGAGGTTGTTGCAGGTTTTATCCCTTCATTTTGATGGATGGTATAATAATAAAGGACTGGAAATTTTTGTGTGGACATATCCCATCTTGGGTGAATCGCGTTATATTTGTATCTCTCTTGTAATGTGTTTAATATTTGCATCTCGTTTAATTATTTAATTGTATAATTGTTATTTCTTTGCGATATTGTTTTTATAACATCATCAAAATCATATTCATCCTTCATTGAATCTATCCTCGTTGAATTCACAATAGTCATCACCAACAATTTGACTCTTCGATTTAATGTGTCGACTACCCTATTAGTATTTTCCACTTTTTCTTTAACACAAAGGTATAAATATATAAAAACTCAATCCATTTCATATGTCTTTGGTTCAACTTCATTTGAGTATTCAAGTATGTCAAAGCATGCCGGTACAAAAATAATACAAATTCCTTGGGAAATAGATAATGTTTCCACTTCTTCAATGCTTAGACAATGGCATATAAATCATGGTCATAGATCGAATATTTTTGCTTGGAATCACCCAGTTTCTAACTGAATAATGCAATCCCTTGACCTTCCTCGATCAACACAACTCCACTTGATAACCCACTCACATCGTAGCCAGCTTGAAATACCTTGTCGAAATCTGGGAGAGTTAATACTAGACCCTCTTTCACCTTTTGCTTGAGCTTCTCAAATGCTTGTTGGGCAGATTATGTCCACTTGAACTCGCACCTTTTCATGCACATCATCAATGGTGCACATATATGACTAAAATACCTGACAAACTTTTAATAAAAAATGGCAAGTACATGGAAACTTCTCTCATTAGTGGAACTCGTTACTTCTAACCACTCTAGGATTAATTTTACCTTCTCTAGAGCCATCTTCATCACTTATCTGGAAATTACATATCCAAGGTATGCCAAATCCTTCTACATGAAGGAGCGCTTCTACAAATTTACCAAAATATTTTCTTGGATTAAATTTTGCATGACTTGTCAAAGATTTGACAAATTCTCTTCATTTGTTTTGTCAAAAATCAATTTTTCGTTGAGATACACAACGATGGATTTTCCAAGAAATGGTTTCATCACTTTGTTCATCAATCTCATGAACATTCTTGGTGCATTGGTCATCCCAAGTGACATAACCAACCACTCATGTATCCCTTCCTTCATCTTGAAGGTTGTCTTCCATTCATCACTGTCCCTAATTCAGATATGGTGGTATCCACTCTTTAGGTCAATCTTAGTGAAGTATGTTGCTCCACTGATATAGGTGATCACGCTGTCCATGTAATGTACCCATCCTGAACCTTGAAATGTATTGGGAGAAATCATGCAAATGATGCAAATGTAATAGCATGGATTCCTAATGTGAAGCTCAAGGCCAAGGCCCTATTAGTGAATGGCCTATTGGTGAAGGCAAGTAAGCTAAGTGTGATATACCATGTGCTAGTAGGCCACAGAGAATGTAAAAAAATGTAAATATTCACCATGATAATAAAAAAATCTAAGAGGATGGATATGGGTGAAAGATGAATGATTGGGGATATTCTATCCACTAGGGAGATGTGAGGGGTTTATGGGATCAACCCTTTTGCTGTCAAATGTCACTTTCTTTCCATGTGTCACTATGAGAACCCAAGAAGATATTTTTCTGCCACCCATTAATTCGATGTAAGAAGGTAGTTGAGATATAAGATGGTGTAATCAATAAAAGATGGCTCGGATTCATAAATGAATAGATCTAGGTACATACACCCTGCTAGATGTAGAATACAAGCCATCGATAGGAACCCACACCCGAACTATCTTGACCAATGCAAGACATGATGGAAGTGTTAGACATTCCCATCTATCCATTCATACAATGTTCCATCTTGGGGGAGGAGGCATTTCATTCCCTATCCATTGCGGTTGTGAGGAGGAGAGCTGAGAACATGCATGAATTCCACCATTATCCTGTGTCCTCAAGTTGCCATGTATTCCTATGAATTGGGAACGTTGTGGATGCAATATCTCTACCAGTTCAATATTATGGACCTTCTATGCCATCCTAAGACAATAATTGAGGGAAGGAAACACCCCAGGGACTAGGAAGGAAGAGAAGGGAACCTTACCAAAATGTCTGTGGAGGAGGAGAAGGTTCCAAGGATAGATGAAGCCATTGATATGGCATAGTTTCATGGCTTTGTTCACTGGTCAACAATGTTTACAATTACTTATGTGTTGGCTTGAGAAATCTAGCTGAGTGATGGCTTAGCCTAGGGGTTGGCCCTGCAATGTTGTGAGTGATCTTGAGAGACTCCTTAGTGGATAACATAGCCCAACTTGGGGTTGGTCTCTAAGTGCTGAAAGAATATAGGATGGGTTGAGGCCTAATCTTGCGTGGAATGTTTCACCCACATAGCGATTTACTTGGATGATTTACAGTTCAAAATATATGTATATTTTTGTATGAATTCATAGAATTGATTATGTGATGAATGAATGATTATTCATGGTTGAATTGTAGGGAATGATAGCCTGAAGTGTTCATTGAGTTGTTTGTCCTTTGCTTGAGATGATTTACATAAATATATGTTTGTGGGTTATTGTGTTTATGCATGGAATGTACAATCTTACTTACACATGAATTGCTTGCTAGACCGTGATGAATACATTAGATTAAGTAGGGAGTTGGGTTGTAGCTCAATGGTATTCTATTTGTATATTTTTAATTCTTTTTTCATCATTTCTATAAGATTTGTGAAGGTGTAATAGGGGAAAATGAAGCATAAAACCTTTACTATTATGCCTATGATGGATAGGTTGGTTTATGCCTGAAGTGTTATGTAGTTTCGCATACACTATGTTGTTTATGTTTCATTACACTTGCATGGGTCTTAGAAACATTTAAGGTTATATCTAGGATTCTTGGATTGAATGTTCCTATGCATTGAATTGGAAGACAACGGATGGATGCATGCATGCTTATATTTACATTATTTGCATAGGGGGGTGTTTAAACCCTTGTTGTGCATCATTGAAGGTTTCTCCAAGTGTTATTTACATTTTGTGAAGTCAGGAATAATAGAAGGCTATATTCATGCTCAAATTGTGTGTTGGACATGATTCAAAGATAAGCATTTGAATCAAAATGTTAAATCTCAAAGCATCTTGGCCACGTGTTGATTGACCCAAAGAACTCACCTCCAAATTGTAATAAATCCACATGTTTTCCATGGTTGAATTGTAGAACAAAATTCATGGGAAAATGTTGTAAAAATAACTAAGTGTTGGCATATGACTGGTGGAGAAATTGTGATCATTGATCATTGCGTTAGATTCAATCGGATTCGTAGATCAGCATGTCTATGTATTGACTTATGAAATGTCGAAAGGGTTATGTGTTGATGTTGGAATGCGGAAGTTGAAAGCGATGGTTGTTTTTCCAGTGGCTCATGTCGACTTCTGAATCCCAGCTGTATAAAATGTGAAATGTAGAAGTCAGAAGAAAGTTGATGGAAGTTGGGTTGCGGTGCTGAATTTAGACTCTCGACGTCGAAAAGGAAGGCATGCCAATGTCGGAACCAGGAATTCGGGGTTTTTTTGGGTGAAGAAATATTCATTGGGCTGACTTTCGACTACCGACATCGGAAACGTTAGGGTCTTGAGGGCAGAGGGTGCATGTTGGGAAGTCCATTTTTTGTTATGATTTTCGACTGTGATGTTGGGGCATCAGAACCGGTAAGTCAGGGTGGGATTGTAGTCACTCCATTGTATCATTTCGAGTTTTGATTCCCTATATTGCAGTGTTGGAGTTGGAAAGGAAATTGGCAAATGTTGTGTGAATGTTTCACTTTATCACTCCTGAATGTATAGATGTTGAAACGATGAGTCGAAAGCGAATGGTTGGGGAGGTTAATTAAGCCTTCAGGATGGCTTATGTATGGCTTATGTACCATCTAATGTGGATAGTTAAACCATAGGTATTAAATCAGGGCTGTTAGATTTGGCCATTAGGCCAAACTAAGAAGTTGTGATCCGATTAAGTGAGATTAAGGCTAGTCCAGCAATTAATTTGGTCTAGCAAATTGTATCAGAGGAAAAAAAAAATTGGTTTGGTTTTTCCAAGAAGGTCTAACTTATTTGTTTTGGAAAATCAATTTCTTCATTTCTTAATTGGGGGATTTCAAATATATTAGTTTTGAGAAGTCTTACATATATGTTTCAACAAATTAAAGGTAAAAAATAATGTGACGCTAAAAGTACTGATTAATATAAATATTGTCTTTTAGAGAAGCAATTGAAATTCATTGGTCATGTGTCATGAAAGTTGGTTTGCAAGTTTTTATTTGCATTAAAACCCAAGTTATAGTCTTTGCTTATATTTTTTGTTTTAATAAAATTGTAGCAATCACATTAGGTATAATTATGTCTAGCTATGAGTCTATGTATATACATTGAATGTTCCCAAGAAAACTCTAAATTTTCTAACATTTTGACTAATTCCTTTGAAGTTCGAGAGATCACAAGTTCTCATTAAGTGGTTAAGTGCATAGTAGAATTAGTAGAAAATAGAAAACCCATGGATCCTCTATGCAAAAATACCATGAAACATGCCATGTAGAAACATGACACACATATCGTGGCTTTCATCTATATAATAGTACCACTTGTACGTGACTAGTACAAATATAGTACAATCAACCCACACAAAAACGATAAATATATTACTTAAATCCCTACATTAATATTGTCAATACAAATGGATTATGAGATCTAGTTGGTTGTGACTATAAGGAATTTGGATCAAATGGTGGAAATTTAATGATTTTCATATTCCATGAAGTCATACATAAGAGTTTTATAGTTTCTCTCATCGAGGTAGAAATGATGAAATAAAAATTTGTGCCCAGAATTACATTAGTTGAATAAGACAACGGGAACTAATGGTGGCTATCAGACTTGTTTTCAAGGTAGATATCCATATTCTTTGTATGAGCATTGTATAGAATCCATGCATGAATGTTGTATCTTCCCTTCAAATTAATCTTTCTTTGTTTCAATAACACAAAAGACTTGGAATTTATGTTTATAACTTTAATGATTACATGTGTTGTTTCCATTTATCCCTTCTTTATATCAAACTAATTTTCCAACAACTTGATACTATTTTTACCATTAGTGGAGGAATTTAATATCCCAACCATTAGTCAAAACAATTAGAATGTACTTTTTTTTTGCTAGATGTCCATAACTTGTGGGACTATCCTGTGGTCTAAGAAACCATCACCCAATGGCGTCTAAGCCATCAAAGTCACCTATATGTTGTACCCATCCTGGGCCAAATTAATTCTTAGCATGGATATATTTCAAGTGCCTCTGGTAACCATGCAAAACAAGGCCTGTCAAAAGAAACCATGCTAGCAGAATTTGACCAATTAGAATCTATGTTATTACCATCAACAAAAATTATTATAAAATAAAGACCCTCTCTAACACATTCCACCTGATGTGGAATGTTAAACAAAAACAAGGTATTGAAGGATGGAAGTTGTTTTCCTTAGCATACATTAAAATTTATTTTGACGCCACTATTTCTTGTAATCTCTTCATATAGAACATGCCAATATTATATGTATCCTCAATTATCTGCAAGGATATATTTGTTAATATCAGGGATGATTTTAAGGAACCATAATTATTTAAAAGTGTATAAATGTTGGCGAATATTACCAATTCTTAAAATGCCAACTATAAAATGATTGGCGATATTTTTCAAAACATGTTTTAATTTCCAAGGGTTTTATACCATTTATATAATAATTTGGCGATTTTTAGGGTGAAAAAATTTTACCCCATCAAAATTGGGCGAAACAGGGCTTCAAAAAATGAAAAATGGCGAATCTTTTTTGAGAGAAAAACATGGAAAAATAGCCCACTGGGCTAAAATTCGCCCCTAAAATCATCCTTGGTTAATATTGTGGTAATGTGCATAAAAAACTTAACACTATTTCTATTAAAGTCAAACTATATAAAATTAACTAGATATTCTAAAACAATTTCCTCCACGAAAATAGTCATAATGGATGCAAATATTGTTAGTCCAAGAAGACCCATTTGATTTAATACCAATAGCATGTGTTTTGAATAAATGAAACTGGATTTAAATCACAAGTTACATGGAATGATGGAGAGAAATAGAACTTCACAAGAGGAAACTATCACTTGTTTATTAGAATCAGTGTTGGGCAAGGCACAACCTCACCAATGTTTAGAGGATCCTAAGCAATATTGGTACTTACAAAATGTGAAGAAAAAAATATCACTAAAGAAAATGGTTGATGGCATTCTAGACACCCTATTGTTAAACTATTTGTCTCATATTCACATATATGCACCTATGCTTCTAGGAGAAAATAGTTGGAATGGATTTATATGTTTTTTTATTTTATATAATTAATGATCATTTTCAGAAAGTATTGATAGGGAAATTGTTCCAATGGATGGGGTCGAGTCCACCAATGTAGTAGGGGTATAAAGACTGATTATATAAATCTTTTCAAGCATATATTAAACAAGGTTTCAAGGGTTAGAAGGGTTCATATCTTACAAACTAAAGCTTGACCCAACTTTTTTCTTTATCCCTCCTCTTGCTCTCCAATTCAAGAGACTTGCAAATACAACTTCAAACATTCATCAAACCAATTTGACCACATAGAAGACAATGATAATCAAGATAATATCGAACCCTAATCTGATGACATTTAACATATGATCATAAAATGAGATAGGAAATTCATCATAGACTAATTTGTAAAGGGAAGAGCATCAAATATTTATTAATCATTGGAAAAAGTACAAGATATACCTTCTCCTCCTGTGAGGCACCTCGAGAAACCTTTGATATGGATCTCCTGCTTCTCTTCTCCAAGAATCTCAGCTTCCAATATCTACAACAAAGGGAGATGACATCTAGGCCAAAGGTAGGGGGGACGAGAGTCCAAAATTTACCAGCATAACAAAGCCAAAGGCTAAGTCTCCTTTCATGGATCCCTCTCGCTCTATTATATAGTATTATGAAGAGTTAGGGTTAATGAAAGGATCAATTACAACCAAAGGAGAAGTTCAAAAACTAACCAAACCACCCAAATTTCAAGAAATTTATATTTTTTGAATACCTACAAGAAAATTCATGGGTTTCCCACAAAAAACTCATGAGTGCAAAGTGAAACTCATGGGTTTCCCACTGACAACTCGTAAATAAGTAAAAAAGTCATTTCCAGGGCATTTCCAAGCTTTTTTAGGAAATAGTTTCTTCTGCAAAGTTGTTCCTTAGTCTGATACCTTTCCAGTGGTCTAGTAAAAAGATTAAAAGGAGTCACAGAACTCCATATATGGAATTTTCATCCACATTTTTCCTCTGAATGACTGACAACAACTTTTATGAAGTGTCTTCATGCGACCAAACATGTAAATGTCATCACAAAGGGATAAGTGCCATTTTGGGATATAACATATTCCCCCTAATGTATGAGGTTAGAGGGGAAGATGATAGCCGAAATAAATTATAAATAGGGAACAACTGAAGTATTGGAGTTGAAGACGTGTGAGAATCCAATATTGTAGGCTCAAACAAAGGTACTTGAAAGAGAGATAAATGTCATACAATCTAACCTCTGGTACATATATGTCCATATACAAATGATCTCTAGAAAGATACAAGGAAGATCCAACATGTGTAGAACTTATGTAACTATCACGGTCACACAATATACAAAAAGGTTCCATGTAAAATCTAAAGGATTCATGGCCACAAATGAACAACATGGATCCATGCTCAGTAATTGATCATAGCCACAAAAATACAAGGTGGATCTATGTCTTGGAAAATGTCATATGAAGTGTGACAAGGTCTTGCACAACTCAAGCAATAGAAAAAGATGATGATACTAGTGTTGGCCCAAGGTCTTCAATCCAAAATGATGAAAGCTACAAATCCTAGCAATGCAAAGAAAGGATTTGACATCGATCATGGAGGAAATTGTTTGATTACCGGTCATTAATGAGAACCATTAACAAACGCGAGGGAAACCACCATTAATGAAAATGGTCCCCCAGGTACATAGTACATTCTAACAAGTGTGAATAAATGGTCTTGAAGTCGAACACTTCCATCGAGTAGGGGACATTAAGGTATTCCCACTACCCAATAGTGAGGGAAATTTCCACTAATGACTGCAATCCCCAAGGTACTTTTATGAACTATAAATGTAATTACTAGAGAAATATGTGTTGAATTCGATAGGAAGAGATCCATTGGAAGGAAAGAATTCAGGAATCCTTCATCATCCAACATGAGAAAAATCAAATATTGATTTTATTTGGAACTAGTATAAAATTTTGCAGCAAGGACCATTGAATACTGGATGTAATGAACTGATACCGGGGAGTGGTCGAAACAAAAGGTCAAGGAAACTATATAATGTCAGACAAAGGTTTTAAACTTGAAGAACAAGAATGACATAATAGTGACTTAGGAAACTTTTTTGACATCAAGGGATCAACGATACAAATCTATAATGTAGGAGACATTGGCATATTCTCCGTGTAATTGGAAAAATAACCAACCGAGGATTCAGAACTATGAGATAAGGATTAATCCTAAGCACAAAATATAGAACCCAATTTTTTATAGACTCAAAATTGGTGCTTTTTTCAAGGAGACAAGACTTGCTGCCATGGTATAAAACACATTTGAATGAACTTCCATTTACTTCTTTGTAAATGTTTAATGAGTCTAAGAAATAAAACTTGAGACTTTATTCATTTTAATAGTATCGAAGAAGATATAGAAGAATTCTTGATAAAGCACTGATTTGTGGATTTTACGAGCCTGAATTAGTGGATGCTTGNCTCAATTTGAGAGTTTGAAAATGACAAAGAAGACTCTAGGGGGGGGGGGATTTTTCATAAAGTTAGTCTCCAAAGTACGAAAAAGTATAGAATAATCCAGAGTATAAATCTCTTAGCTCAAGGGAACTAAGGTATTCCTTTTCCGTAGTTAGTGAGTAAGTTTTGAAAAGGGGGTAAAATATCACCAAACTGACACTTCTTCAAAAGCAAGCAGAACGCTTTAGTTTTGAGTGTGAAGGAAAGAAAGATCACTCGATGATTTTGTACTATAGTTTTAACAAGCATGACAATGGCATTAAGAACAATCAAAATTGTTTTCATATTTTAAACCAGAGCAAGAAAAATAAAAAGTAAGCTCAAGCAGGTTCCTTTTTCATAAATTTAGTCTCCCAGGCCCAAAAAAGAGATAAACATATACCTAAAAATAATCTTTTATCCATAATCAACTAGAGTATTCATTTGTTGTAGGTAATCCACATGGTCCAGAAAAGGGTTAAACTTATACCAATGTGGATGTTCCTTCACATCCTTTAAGCAGTTTGAATGGATAAGCGAACTTGACAATATAGTCATGTTTAAGGAGCCAGATCAAAGCTTAAAGGTAACACTATGAATTTCCTATAAATTTTTAACGATCCCAGAAATTAAACTCGTGTCCTCGTTATTACTTTTTCATAAGCTTGAAGAAAAGCATGAAGAATTCTCTAAATGCGAGGAGACAAGTGTCAGAGGCATGCAAAACTAGTTCCAAGCACGACGAACAAGTCTAAGCATAGTGCAGGGAACATGAGAAAGACAAGGACACTCAGGGAGTGTCTCCTCTACATAAAGGGTTTCAAGTTTCAATGAAATAATTATACAAGGCTAAGTGATGATGAGAGCAGAGATGAGGGATTATATAATGAGCTAAACGCATGGAAACCGACATCAGACTCAGAAGTGCAGACAGGGTGTAGGACAAAGTGGTTACAACTTGAACAAAAAGGTGAGGTTAGTAAACGGTTGTGAATCCAACTAAGAATATTGTCTCCAAGAAACAACAGTATCAAGATTATATTCAAAAGAATAGATCCAATACATGTCACTTTGGAACAAACATTCGCAACTTTGCTCTCTTCAACAAGGGGCATAGTCAAAGAAGAGTTAACCGAAGAAGAGCTTATAGTGACAAGGCCTGAGGATTTATGATCAATACAATCAACCTCAAGAGGAAATATAATTTCAACATATATGATAGGGTCTACAGGAATAGACTCAACATCACAGGAGTCAAAAATTATACTATAAGGGTCAAACTCATCAGGATTACTAACTTGCTACACTATGAGAGAGTATAAAGACTAAAAAATGCAAACATAGGAGGACCGATCATCAAATGGATCAAACTTAATAAAAAAAATCAGTGTTGTATTTAACCACAACTGATTCAACATCCATACGAAGGTCAAACTGTGTCATGGAATCGAGGAATAATTCCTCGGAAGGAAGTATACCATCCCAGATAGAATACATGTCTAAACATTCAGTTGGGTCAATGGGGTGGAGAGTGGGATCTAAAGACCCCATTGGGTAGATCACCTAGCCAACTGCTAGGACCAAGTCCCAAGAAGGTATGCACGATTCCAGAGGCTTCTTCTCAGTAGCAATTGGACATAAGGGATATGAGGCCACATAATTCACCCGTGGAAAACAACCAAACCAGTTGGGTAGGAAGGGGGATCAACAAATTATAGTTGATCGATAGTGACAATGCTTTCATTATGACGAAATTACATCACACAAAAGAGTGTAGACACCACAACTTTCATAACATAGAAATAATCGTTCCTCAGGAGCATATTGAAGTCCAAGGGGTCCTCTATCACCATAAAATCAACTAAGATGGTCTTCCCACACAAAGTAATATGTGTTTGAGTAATAAATCCCAAAGTTTGACTAGATCTTCTATCAAAAGAAACTAACTGACTATCAAATGACATAAGTCTAGGAGACCCCATTCCTCTCGAAGAACATGCAGATAAAATACTAACACATGCTCCTTCATCTACAATACAATAGGAAATCATGTAGTGTTCAACTTGGACCTTTATTTGCAAATGTGCATATGAAAGAAGGCATGGATCATCTAGGCTATCCCAATTTAATGAATAAATTTGAGGGCTTGGAGGGGGTTCATTCGAAGCAAATTTAGTGCCCCCTTGTTCAGAAGTTTCTGAACTGGTGTTGAAGAATATATGTCTAGTAGACAATTCACTCTCCAATGGAAGAGTGGGATTGATCGAAGATGGAATCGAGTCAACCACTTGATGAAGGTCACTCTCTGAAGGAAGAATGGGATTAACAAAATATTGCATTGGTTCAACCACTTGATGAAGGTAACTCTTCGAAGAAAGAGTGCTATTGATCAAACATTGCATTAGTTCAACCACTTGATTAATCGAAGGTTGAATAGGTTGTTCACGAGCAGGATGTCCTTGAGACTCGAACCACACTCTTCGTACCTATGTAATAGAAGCACACTGATGAGTAAGGTGTCCTCTCTCATAAATATTACAAGGTAACTTAGGATTTTGTTTTGAACGGTTGGTTTTCTCAACAGTGTCAACATCACTTGCATTGGCTGATTGTTTTCCCCCAACATGACCTCCAGGCTAAGTGATTTCCCCTAGCATGACCTCTAGCTGATGGGTGTTTAGGATAAAAATGACTTGCATAGGTTGAGTGTGTGTCCCCAGCATAACTTCCAGAGGCTTGGTGGTTGGGATCAACATGACTTGCAGCGGTTGAGTAGGCGCACCCAACATGACTTCAGAGGATAGATGGTTGGGTCCAACATGACTTGCATATTTTGTATAGGTGCCCCCATCATGAATTCTAGAGGCAGGGTGGTTAGGTCCAACATGACTTACAGAGTTTGGATAATTTCCCTTAGTGTGGATTCTATAGGATACGTGACTACCCCCTTTCTTTGATGTTTTCTTCTTGTTCTTCCTCCTTCTATTCCTTTTAGACTACAGGTTACTAGTATCATAACTTTTATCGCATGAGGTAGAAGAAGGAGGAGATATTTCTATAGGTGAAGGGGAGACATTTTTTTATTACCTTGATACAAGGTGCTTTCTTGAGAAGAATCAGGAGCATTCAAGACAGTTGGAGTGGAAAAAAACCAAAGTGGTATCCCAAGGGTGAATTCAGGAAGATTCAAAGTGGGAATTAAAGGAACACCAACATTCATAGTAAAAGGAAAAGCACAATGAAGCTCTAGCATGGGTGTTTCCTGGTTGGTGTCCGTAGGGGTGCTATCCATAGTTTCTGACTCAACAATAAATCAAACTCTGAGGCCGACTGGAAAGAAACAACACAGAGAGCACACCACAAGAAGAAAATCCTAAGTATCTATACTAGGAACACAAAGATACCTTCCAAAGGAGACTCTGGGATGATGAAGGCGCAAAACTAATCAGTGAAGGGAGAAGGATAGTTACTGGGGGTCCTAATACAATCACTTTGGGGAAATCAATTGAATCACCAATCTCTTTTCCAAAGAGTTGCACTGGGTTTCCTCCCATGTATTCCTTGGATACAGTGGAAATAGCCTTCCACCTTCACCCATGTAGAGTCCTAGAGGTCAATATGATAAGGCTACCGATATAACAAAGAAAGTGCGGTAGAATAATCGTAAGGCTAGCCGATATGCATGGGAAGGGTAGCTAAGCCTAAAACTCAAATGTTACCATGAACCACATAGGGCCAAAAGGAGGTACTAAGTGAGTCCCTAGACACACAACAACTCTGGTGTATGCTCAAACAAGTATAGAAGGGGTATCTGCATAACTTAGTATCGCACAACCTCATGCTTGAATCCTATGTTAGAGGAGCTTTCGGGTTTCCTTCTTTATGAGATTGGATTTCCTGAACGAAAGAACACTATGTTTAATTTTAAAGTTTTTGGCAGTTAAAGATAACCCTAACCCAAAACACTTGCCTAGACTAATGTGTTTCTTCCATAGAAATAAAATGTTACTAATATATTTTAAATATTAACGTTCTTTTTAAGGGTTGTTCATTACTCAAATGTAGCAATAATGAAACTAATGATGTTTTGACTTGAAATCATAAGCAACATGACTATTGTGAAATAGATTTACAATGCAAATTTCTACTCCTCTTTTTCTTTTCAAAACTGAAAATGTAGGCCACAAAAGAGAGAAGGTTTTTTTTTTTTTTTTCAAAATACAGAGGTATGCAATGCACCTAAGACTAAACCCTAGCCTAAATGCATATAAAGAAAACATTTTTTATTTTTTTATTTTTCTTTATAATTGAAAAATAAAAACAACCTACATACTAGTGCATGTAGATAATGTAAACAAAGCAAAAGGACTTCTTCTCTATAACCACCAAACAGACCCCAGGCTTCCCTAAAGTCAGATTATACCACTCTTGGAAGGGAGACTTGTATAAGGAAACATGACAACCACTTTGGAATGATTAAGTTAAATAACAAGACTAAAATAAACAGATATCAAAAGGATCCTAGGTTCATTCTATACCTACTAATAGAGGTTGATCAATACCTTGCACAACAAGGTCATTCCAAGGAAGGAGATTGAGGGAAGAGAAAGGGAAAATCCCAAAGGCTTCATAAAGAACTTACAAATCAGTTAAAGAGTGAATTCAAAGAGAGACACCACTTCCGAGTGGTCCTACACATGCAAGGGACCTAGGAGGACCCCACAAACAACACAAGGTCACCCCAAACAAGCCCAAAAGGGTGAAAAAACCACTGAATTAGGTCAGACGCAAGTTTCTTAAGGAAAAGGTTCATGTGACACATAGGTACACCAAAGGAAAGTTGTGTACACCTCAGGGACACACTAATGTGCAGTGTAACGGTCGCGTGTGGGTCGTGGAAGGCCCAAGAAAGGTAAAAGAAATAACCTTAAAAAGGAAATTCAGGTGTGCATAAAGACTTGAGAGTGACTCATAACCTGCAAGAAATACTTAGAACCTTAATTACACTGGAAAACCAAGACAAGGAAACCCTGAAACAAAAGAGGCTTCCCCAACGGATTTGCTAGTTCTGTTGATAGGGAAATTGATCTTATGGCTGGGGTCGAGGCCACCAACATACTAGGGGTATAAATACTGATGTCTAAAGTTTTGCAATAATAAATTAATCAAGATCTCAAGGGATAGAAGGGTTCATACCTTAAAAACTGAAGGTTGATCCACGTTTTCTCTTTATCCCTCATCTTTCTCTCCAATCCAATAGACCTACAAAAACAACTTCAAAACTTCCTCAAACCAATTTGACCACATATAAGACAACGATAATCAAGATAATATAGAAGCCTAATCTGATAACCATTAACATATGATCACAAACCAAGATACACCATTCATCATACATTGATTTGGAAAGGAAATATCATCAACTATTTATTAATCAATGGAAGAAGTACAATATATACATTCTCCCCATGGAAGGAACCTTATGAAACCTTCGATATGGATCTCCTGCTTCTCTTCTCCAACAATATCAGCCTCCAAGATCTGAAACAAAGGGAGATGATAGCTAGGGTAAAGGTAGTGGCATGCGAGTCCCAATTTCATGAGCATAACAATGACAAAGATAAGTCCCCTTCCATGGACCCCTCTCCCTCTCTTATATAGTATTCTAAAGAGTTAGGGTCGATGAAAGGATCAGTTACAACTAACGGAGCAGTTCCAAAACTATCCAAACCACCCAAATTTCAAGAAATTTATATTTTTTGAAAACCTATAGGAAAATTCACAGGTTTCCCACTGACAACTCATGAATGGGTAAAATAATTCATTTTTGGGGGTATTTCCAAGCATTTTTAGGAAATAGTTTCTTTGACAACGTTGTTAATTAGTATAGAACCTTTTTAATGGTCCAGAAAAGAGGTTAAATGGAGTTACATAAATCCATATATGGTATTTCCAACCATAGGTGTACTTTGAGTGACTAGCAACAACTTTCATGAAGTGTCGTCATGCCACCAAACATGTAAATGTCGTCATGCACGGAAAAGTTCCATTTAGGGCTATAACAGAAAACTGATGTATACTTTGCATGTAACTTGCAATATCTATCTTATGTATGATAGTGTTTTTTTTTTTAACAAATAAGGTTACCCACATGTAGGGGGACATAACTCATTTTTTACATGTCTTGATGGGCACTAAACCCCACACAGACTAGTCAGCCTAGAAATATTGATGGGATAAGTTATGTATACTAGCTACCATGTTGAGTTCAAATTAACAATAACGTCATCTAAATAACATCATACTTCTACCTTGCAATGCCTTTTGTAACATCCCTCAAAATCACTACTTATTTTTTATTATTATGCATTCCTACGATTGCTATTGTCATTTTCATGTCGTTAATCTACTAATTTGGAAGTTAGATACCTTGCGACTATAGTTGATGATTGTCTACCTATAATTGGATACTTTATTTGGTGGTGTACCTCATTCATGCTCTAGATTATGAATGTTTCTTATCAATTAGTTCCCCTCGAAATTTCTTAACTTGTTGTACCACTTACATTTCATTCTTTTCCCAAACATACGTAGCATAAGTTTGATGCATTTCCCTTATCTTGACTTATTAGACTATTTAACCTGTTATCTATAACATTTTATAAACCCATTCTCTGCTTGTTTTCATAGTTAGTATAGACCTATAGGCTATGAACTAGGCCAATATCATATTGGTTCTATTACCCAACTATTAACCTCATTAATTATTCTTCCCAAACTATTTAAATTACATCTATGATTTACCCATAACGATATTGGGATTCCACCCTCATATCCTAGATTTATATTTGGTATGATATATAATATTAAAATATAATTGTATGACTTACCAACATTTGGATAGTTCCACGATATAATTTGAGGTTTTCTTGCTTTAAGTCTTGCAATGCTGACGTAGAAGTGGTATAGTGGTTACGTATACATGGTATACAACTCCCTAGCCATTACCTAACAATTTTTTGACACCGATGAATTACCTCACCATCATAACTATAACATGATATGGATAGTATTTATTGGGTAGTAGGTTACACATCTACCCTTGGTAACATCTAGTCGTATCACCATTTAATATGTTAGATAGTGTGTATTTGAATGTACTTCATAAAGTTAATGCATCTCAGATCTATCATCCTCCAATATTACTTCAGCAATGCTCCTTGACTCACATGTCTATCTTTCGTTGGTATTGTTTGGGATTGCCATTCATCATCTACATGGTTAACCTCCACACCGTCCTTCAACAATTTCCCTCAAATACGTAACTATTAGTGATACTTGGAAAAGGGTTGACTGATCTAAAATTTGAGTATCTTTTTCAACCATATAAATTGCATGTGAAATTTGTATGTTAAAAACTCATAAAGATGATTAAAATATGAAATTTTAGATGTTTAAAACACATACATAAGAAAATAAATAGTATGCAAACCATGACATTAATAGAAAACAGATGATAATGGAGTTCACCCCTTTTAGGATATGTCTCCATGTCACTTCCAATGAGAAGTTTGATCTTATTAATTCTTTAAAGCTTACATACATGGGTTTCTGTAACCACCTATATTTTCTGTCAGTAAACAACAAAAATAGATAGCACGAATTTGATCTTCTTGAAATTTTGAGAAAAAATAGTATAAATTTGACTATGTTTTCCTAAGGCCTGCTATGACATGCATATCGATACAAATCTACTTGCAACTGTACATATATGTACGGATTCCCACATCGGGAATTGTTCCATTAATGATTGTATATTCCTAGGTATTTGTTTTCGTACTTCGCCTCGAGATATGTTCTTGCTCTCTGACTGTAACTACCATGTGGCACCCTTTCGGTGTGCCACATGGCCCCCCTTTTATTTTCCATTTTACCATATTTTAACCTTTCTGCCAATATTTCAAACCCTTATTTATTTTACATCTAGAGTTGGTTTCACATGAAATGAACATTGCCAAAAATATGTTGACGAGATCTTCACATCTGTAAGATTTATCTCCCTTTTTGAAGAATTTAATTTTGATTGAAATTTGAGATCCTCATGGATCATTGATGGTTCATTAACTTACCTCGATTTTGTTTCTTGTCTTTCCCTAATCTGATGTTCACTTTTTATTTGGTTGTTGTTGGTTATTTTGGTCATTGTGGTTCTCACACCATGAATGTCTCTCTATAACTACAGTTGCAGAGACTCAACTCTTTTTCGGTTATGGTTGTCATTTTTGTTTATTCCATTCTGAATGTTGATTCACTGTAGTGTGGTTTATTGTTTGTTATTGTTTCTTTGTCACGAATATATTGAACATTTATCCATGCATTGATGAAGGGTCCTAGTGATGCGAAGTACCCATCAAACCTAGTTGGCTCTCCTTGTTGTCAAAACTTTGGATTTGCAAGGTAATTTACAACATCAATTCTCTTTTACATTTTTTGTTACCACTTTGTTTCTTTTGGATTTGTTAAAGGTTATTTTAGTTACTTGGTAGGTGGGAACACCATCAACCCAAATGTTTGCTCAATTAGGTAGCTTCAACTTCCGGTTGGTTGTGGATCACGATATTACTGATTCGGAGATATTGTTGTTCAGCCGTGTTTTTACCCTCATTTTATATGCTTTGCAGGTGGACTGTACACACCTCCTCGTGGGGAGGACCATCGACCCAGGATGTGGGGGTGAAGCCTTGGAAACAATTTTTTGGGTTGTTTTATAGTCCATGGTTTTTTCGACCAATGGTTTATGGGTCCATTCTATTGGGTATCCCATGGTATTTTCCCATGGTAATCACTCTTTAAAAGGAATGAATTTTAGTATAGATGGGTATCTTGTATTGTAATGAAAATATTACTGAGTCTAAGAGAGACTGTGATAGAGTCATGAAGAAGTTGTAGAGGATGTCATTGTAGGTTCTATCCCTTCATTTTGATGGATGGTATAATAAAAAAGGATAGGAAATTTATGTATGGATGCATCCCATCTTGGGTGAACCACATTATATTTGTGTCTCTCTTATTTTGTGCTTATGTGTTTTATATTTGCATCTTGTTTATGTTATTTCCCTACGATCATGTTTTTCTAACAATTGGTATCAAATCCAAAGGCCTATTTGGTACATAAACTTGCAGGAAATAAGGGTTCCTCATTCAAGTGGGAGCAATAGAAGAAGAAAGAAATTTTAGGGTCAAGAAATTTAACAACCAATACTACAAGTTATAAAAAATCAAATGGAGGACTATTTGTATCATGAGGGTCTATTCCTTCCATTGGGTGGAAAAGAAAAAATTCCAGCGACTATGTAGGATAAATAATGGGAGGTTCTTGATAGAGAGGCACTAGAAAAATATGTGTAATATCCCTCTTTCTACCCCTATACTTTGTAATCAAAAGTGTGATAGTGTACAAGTTCCTAGCGAGGATGACAAAGCTAAGGCCCCCCTAGTAAACTTCGTAAGTATGATTCTGAATTGCTAAGTACAATATTTTGAATTTGTAGTCTTAGGAGATTGAAGGAATTGATGAAAGTTGATGTAAACACCACCTAGGTGGGTTGCATATCAACACACACAATGAAAAAAAATCAAACACAATCACACACATGTTGCTGAGAATTATGGCTTTTAATTAAATGAAAAAATATCTCTACAAGAGGTAATTGCCAAATGGCACTAAGATCTAATAAATAAGCATGAAAATAAACCTCATACAACAATTATCATCACACCAGCATGAGGGAATTCTTCGTTTTTGAAAACCACTCTCATTTCCTATCTCTCTGCTAAGAAAACCTCAGAAACCAAAGTTTTAAATTTCCCAAAATTTGAAAAATCCCCTTTCTAGGAATACAAGCTAATAATTATACTCATCTCTAGACTCAGTCCTACTCGACTCATCCCTTATAAGCTCCACTTAATCCCAATCACTTCTATACTTCATTAAATACTTCATGTGGCACCCTATAATAGTTTTCTCGACTCAACCTCTGATGAAAAAACACCATAACTACTCTGCAACTGTTTTGACTACTTCAATGGATCCACTCCTTGGGATATTAGCTTTTCTAGTCAGCTATTATTTTTTCATCATCAATGGATTAACTTATGAATTCCCATTTTTTTGGTCGACATCACCTTCAACATCATTTTCACTACTTCTCTCCATTACTCATCAACCACACCTAGTTAGGATTTCCATGACTCCTTCATCTCTTGTCGACCTTCACCCTTGCTAACAGATTTTGGTGACTATCCTTCGGGCTTCCCTATTGTCTATCTCTAACGATTTGTCTTAGGACCTAATTCCCCTGCATCAACCTCTTCAGGTTCAAAAGAATCATGTTGTTTCCTTTACAACTCCTTAAGTCTTTCTTCTCAAATCCAAGTCGTCTCTTCCAGGTTTCTGTCCTTCCATCAAGATAAATACGATGTCCTCTTCTGGACTTTATTTTTCATAACAACACATTCATCAAGTACCTCTGTGAATTCATCGATCGAATGAACTAATATTTCTCCCCACCAGTATACATTCATTCCATTAATGTTTTTCGACCCCTATTCAAACTTGTATAGTTCATAAACATTAAATGTTAATGATATACCCAAATCATCTCGTAAATCCAATGCATATGCATTATTTGAAATGTTCTTGAGGATTTTAGACAATTCAATATTTTTCAACTTCAACTTGTTATATGTTTCTGTCAGGAACCATTCTTTCCTTAGGTGTGCATACACCAAGTCACCTTCTACAAATGAAAGCATTTGTCCCTTCCTATCATCCCTCAACTTGTAGTTCTCATTGCTCTTATGAAGCTATCACTTGACCCTATTCTGCATTTCTTTAATGTGGTTGGTAAATGACTTATTGTGCACTCTTATGTATTCCTTTGGGTAACTCTTCTAAGTTGGTTACTCTATGTGGAATTATCCACTACACGATCTAGAATGGACTCATTGACGTTGATCGGTATACTAAATTGTTGTACACAAATTATGAATGTTTCTTATTAATTAGTTCCCCTGAAATGGATTGACTTGATGCATGACTTACATTTCATTCTTTGTTGAAACATACTTGGCATAAGTTTGATATATTTCCCTTATCTTGACTTCTTAGAATGTTTACACTCCTATCTATACCTTTTTCTAAATCTTTTCTTAGCCTGGTTTCATAGTTACCATAGCCCTATAGGCTGTGAACTATGCCAATATAATATTTGTTCTATTACCCAACCATTAACCTTATTAATTATTCTTCCTAAGATATTTAAATTATCTCTATTATTTACCCACAATGATATCAGGATTATACCCTCGTATCCGAGCTTTATATTTGGTATAATATATAATATTAAAACTCTCGTTGTATGACTTACCAACATTTGGATATTTCCACAATATAATTTGGGGTTGCCTTGCTTTAAGCCTTGCAATGTAAAAGCAGGATTGACATAGTGGTTACGTATACATGGTATATGTCTCCCTATCCATCACCTAACAATCTTTTGACACTGATGAATTACCTCACTATCGTAACTATAGCATGATATGGATACTATTTATTGGTTAGTAGGTTACACATCTACCCTTGGTAACCTCTAGTTGTATCACCATTTAATATATCAGGTAGTGTGCATTTTCATGTCCTTCATAGAGTTAATGCATCCCGGTTGATCACCCTCCATGATGACTTCGCCATTTCTCCATGGCTCACATATCTATCTTTTGTTGCTATTGTTTTGGGTTGCACTTATCATTTACATAGTTGTCCTCCACACCCTCCTTTGCCATTTCCTCGTAAACCATTAATGATACTTGGAGAACGGTTGATGGCTTATTAACTTACCTCAATTGTGTTTCATGTCTTTCCCTAATATGTGTTCACTTTTTGTTTCGTTGTTGTTGTTTTTTTTAAATCGTTGTGGCTCTAACGCCATGAATCTCGCTCTATAACTGTAGTTGCAAAGACTCAACTCCTTTGTGGTTATGTTTTCCATTTGTGTTTGTTCCATTCTGCATGTTGGTTCATTGTAGTGTGGTTTATTTCTTGTTACTATTGCTTTGTCACAAATATATTGAACATTTATTCATCCACTGATGATGGGCCTTAGTGATGGGAAGAACCCATCAAACCCAATTGGCTCTCCTGGTTGTCTTGACTTTGGATTTGCTAGGTAATTTACAACATTAATTATTTTTTACATTTGTTAGTTACAATTTTTTTTCTTTTCGATTTGTTAAAGTTTACTTTGGCTACTTAGTCGGTGGGCATGCCATCAAACCAATTGCTTCTTTAGTAAAATAGCTTCAACTTCTTGTTCGTTGTGGATCATAATATTCTTGATTCAAAGATCTTTTTCCTCAACCGTGTTTGTACCCTTTTATTTTATATGCTTTCCAGGTGGGCACTACACGCCTCTCAACGAGGAGGACCATCCACCCAAGTTGTGGGGGGTCTGGGGGTGAGGCCTTTGAAAGAAATTTTAGGGTTTTTTCTTATCCCACGGTTTTTTCGACCAATGGTTTATGTGACCATGCTATTGGGTATCCCATGATATTTTCCCATGGTAATCAATCTTTAAAAGGAAGGAATTTAATTATGCATGGGTATCATGTATTGTAATGAAAAGATTAGTGGGTATAAGAGAGACAGTGAGAGAGTGAGGAGGAAGTTTTACAAGATATTATTGCAAGTTGATGGATGGTATAAGAGAAAGGAAAAGAAATTTATATGTGGATGTAGCCCGTCTTTGGTGAACCACATTATATTTGTTCCTCTCTTATATTGTGTTTACGTGTTTTATATTTTCATCTTGTTTATGATATTTCCCTACGATTGCATTTTCTACCAATTGATATCAGATCCAAAGGCCTATTTCCAGTGTAAACTTGTAGGAAAGAAGGGTTCCTCATTCGAGTGGGAGAAACAGCAGAAGAAGGAAAGTTTAGGTTAAAGAAATTTAAAATCCAAAACTACCAGTTATGTAAGATTCAAATGGAGAACTATTTGTATCAGAAGAGTCTATTCCTCCCTTTGGGTGGAAAAGAAAAAATGTCGATGACTATGAAGGATTAAGAACAAGAGGTTCTTGATAGAAAGGAAGTAGAAAAATATGTGTAATATCCCTCTTTTTACCCCTATACTTTGTAAACGAAAGTTTAACATTGTACTAGTTCTAGGAGAGGAGCGTAAATCCAAGGCCCCACCAGTAAACTTTGTAAGTGTGATTTTGATTTCCTGAGTATAATATTTTGAATTTGTAGACTTATAAGGCTAAAGGGATTGATGAAAATTGATGCAAACACCACATGGGTGGGTTGTATATCACCATGCACAATGAAAAATAAATAAAAAAATCACACACATGAAGCTAACAATTATGGCTTTTATAATAGGTAATTACAATAGGAGACTAAAATCTTATGAGTCAAGATGGAAATCAACCTCATACAACAATTTTTCATCACACCAACATGAGGGAATTATTCTTCCTCAACAAACACTCTCACTTCCTACCTCTCTACTAAGAAAACCTATGAAACCAAAGTTTCAAAGTTCCCAAAATTCCGAAAAACCCCTTTCTAAGAATACAAGCTAATAATTATACTCATCTATAGAATTGGTCCTTCTCATATCATCCTTTAGAAGATTCACTTACTCCCAGGAACTGCCATATTTCATTGAATAATTCACATGGATCCCTACAATAGTTTTCGCTCCCTGACCTTCTGTAACAACCACGATAACTACTTTACAACTGTTCCAACTACTCCAATGGCTCCACTCCTCGGGATCTTGGATTTTCTAGTCAGTTATTATTATGTCATCATTGGTGGATTAAATTTTGACTTCCCATTTGTTTGGTTGGCATCACCTTCAACTCATTTTCACTACTTCTCTCCATTACTCATCGAGCACACCTAGTCATGATTCACACGACTCTTTCATCTCCTGTCGACCTTTTCCCTTTCTCCTAGAGGTCATCAAATATCCTCTAGGATTCCTTATTCTCTATCTTCGACGATTTGTCTCAGGATCTAATTCCCCCACATCAACCTCTTCGGGTAGAGAAGAATCATGTTGTTTCGTTTACAAATCCTTAAGGTTTTCTTCTCAGATCCAAGTTGCCTCTTCCAGGTTTATGTCCTTCCATTGAGATAAATATGCTTTCATCTTCTCGATTCTATTTTTTGTAACAACACATTCATCGATTACCTTTGTGACTTCATCAATCGAATGGGATGATATTTCTCCCTACCGATATACAATCATTCCACTACTTCTTGTCAACCCTTATTCAAACTTGTATAGGTCAGAAACATTAAATGTTGATGAGATACCCAAATCATCTAGTAACTCCAACACATATGCATTGAATGAAATATTCTTGAGGATTTTAGACAGTCCAATATTTTTCAACTTCAACTTGTTATATGTTTCTATCAGGATCCATTATTTCCTCAGGTTTTCATACGCTAAGTCACCTTCTACAAATGAAATCATTTGTCCCTTCCTATCAGTCCTCAACTTGTAGGTCGCATTGCTCTTCTCAAGATGTCACTTCACTTTATTCATTAGAGGAAATTTCAACTCAAAATGGGTCTCCTAAAATGAACTAATAAAATAATAGTTAAAATAATATTTATTAATTTTGGAGGAAGAAAAGAAAAAAACTACTTTTTGTTTGTATTTTTGACATATCTCCCTATGTTTTTACTCAAATTTTGATCAGGAGAGCTCGTTGGATGCGGAATTAAATTCTGCATCCAACGAGTACCCACTCGGCATAATTTTGACAGACCCCGCTACTCCAAAAACAAGAAATACCTGAAAAAATGGAATGATGATGTCATCATTCTGTTTTTTCAGGTATTTCTTGTTTTTTGGGGTAGACGGGTCCATCAAAAGTATGCCAAGTGGGTACTCGTTGGATGCAGAATTTAATTCCGCATCCAATGAGCTCTCCCGATCGAAATTTGAGTAAAAACACAAGGAGATATGTCAGAAATACAAACAAATAAAAAGTAGTTTTTTTTATGATACCTATCCCCAAATTTATACTAAAAAAGTGTTTAAGACCTATACGGTATTTAAAATTTAAAGCAATTTCATTGGCTAACACATGATGACATGGAATTTGAATAAAAGTTAAAAGGCCCATTTT
The DNA here is from genome assembly GCA_001517045.1 of Pseudotsuga menziesii. NCBI lineage: Eukaryota > Viridiplantae > Streptophyta > Pinopsida > Pinales > Pinaceae > Pseudotsuga > Pseudotsuga menziesii. Next base: position 67,791 of record LPNX011032576.1, on the reverse strand, counting down.
GAGTTGAAATTTCCTCTAATGGTGCACTTCTTTTATGTGGTTGGAAAATGACTAAGTATGCACTCTTATGTAATCCTTTGGGTAACTCTTCCAATTTGGTTACTCCATGTGGAATTCTCCCCTACACGATATGGAATGGATTCATTCACGTTGATCATTTTTTAAAATTGTTGTACGCAAATTCTACCTGCACCAACACATTTTTTCGCTACTTTGGTCATTCAATGGTCAAACACATCAAAAATTTTCCCAAACTCTTGTTAACGACTTCATTTTTCCCAATGCTTTGTGGATTGTATGAAGAACTAAACCTCAACCTAGTGCCAAGTTTCTTCCACAAGGTTATCCAAAAATGACCCATAAACTTGGTATCTCTGTTTGAAGTGTTGCGCTTTGAAAATCCATGCAGCCTTTCAACTTCTTTTAAAAATAGAACAATGGTACAAGTGGCATCACTTGTATTCTGACATGGAATAGAGTGATCCATCTTAGAAAATATGTTAACTACCATAAAAATGGACTCGTTTCCTTACGACATCTTCAACAATGCCAACACAAAAACCATGATGATATGCAAACATGAGAAAGTCAGTACTGGAAATGGTACATATAGTCCCATGTTCTATCTTCTTCCTTTGGCATGCTGGCATATTCAACACTATCGGATCTACTTCTTCACATCTGTCGATAATCCTGGACTTAAGTTAGTATGCTAACTTAAGTTTCATAACACAATAGCCTTAACTCAAGTGTTGTCTTTTAACTTAAGTGTTGTCATGCAAAATACTTTATTGAACTAATCTTAATTGAATTCATGCTGATTGATTTATTGAAGTGACCATTGTGAGTTCTCATTTAATTAACTAATGCATCCATTGTTTCTTTAATTGAAGCCTAACAATATTTAAATGAGGCATACATTGTTACATTAATTGAATCTTGATAATTAGAGTTCATATTAGAGAACTCTAGTCATCTCATGTGCAATTCGAATTCTCTTTTTCTCTATGCATTTATCTTTATATCTTACCTTTTATTGGAAGGTAAATATGTGCTAACTTTAATTATCTAGATCACATCGTATAATACTAAGAAAATTTACCGAATTTTGTGATAATATTACATTACTGTGAACCAAATGATCATATGCTAAATTAATTCACTCTAGAGGTGGCCAGTCTCTAAAGATGACTTAATAGCAATCGATGACCATGGTTAGTTATATCACACAACATTAAATTCTTCAACATGCAAAGCATTACCTCTATATGAGAAGTCCATCCCATGGGGACCTACTACAACTAGAGGCCCACATGAGAATCTTAGCTTGACACACAAGTATGGATCCTTAGCCAAAAAGAGTTTACAACATCATCACTTTGATTAATCAAAGCATTCACCTCTATACAGGAGGAATAATCATTTATACATAAGTCTTAGTCATCCTTGATTCTAACTCAAGAATCTACTCCAAGATTTCTAATTCCCACTCAACCACTCTACCTGAACACATGAGGTCCAATCCCAACTACATGAAATTGGCTTGAAGAATGACTCCTGATTTTGTATCTTTGACACTTCCAAGCATCGAAAAAATTATTGTCGACTTCATAGTCATCCTTCATCGACTCTAACCTCGTCGACTTCACAGTAGTCATCCCCAACAATGTGAATCTTCAACTTAATGTGTTGGATACCTTATTAGTCTTACATGATGTTTTCTTTAACACAAAGTTATAACTGTAAAAACTCAACCCATTTCATATGTCTCTAGTTAAAATTGGTGTGAGTATTCAAGTACCTCATAGCTTTATGGTTAGTGAACAATACAAAATCCTTAGGTAGAAGATAAGGTCTCAAATTCTTCAATGATTGGACAATTACATAGAACTCTTGGTCATATATTGAACATTTTTTGCTTGGTGTCATCCAGTTTCTCACTAAAGAATGAAATCGCTCGGCCTTCCTGGCTCAACCAAATGGAATTTCTAGCCACTCATATAGTCCATCCTCCATAGTTAACATTGTCTTCCATTCATCACCTTCACTTATTTGAATATGATGGTATCTACTCTTCAAATTGATATTTGAAAAGCATTTATCCCCGCTTAAATAATTGTCCATAAGGTCGTTTATCCTTAGTAAGGGAAAGCTATACTTGATAACAATCCTATTGGTAGCCTCTGAATTAGTACACAATATCCACCCACCATGTTTCTTAGGTTTTAATTTTTTGGGAACATCATAGGGAATTAAACTCTTGCATATCAATCCTCTATCAAGCAGTTCTTGTACCTTTTTATTCACTTGTTGACTCTTTGTTCCAATCATCAGATGAGTATATTTATTCGATAGACCTTATCTTTGTATCAAATCAATTTGATGTGATATGATACTCCAAGGAGGTAAACACGTCGGTAGATCAACCCCAACAATCTCTTTAAACTCTTTCAAAAAGGTTGAATTTATGGTGGCATGAAACTCATTTTTCTAATCTATAGGTCTTCTTTTATTAAGGTCAAATAGAAATGGGTAGTTTTTATTTCTCTCAAAAATTCATTGGTTGAGCACATCAAAATGTCACTGGTTCTAAAAACATGTATGTTATCATTTCCTTTGCTATCACTACCACTTTATTTAGTCTTTTCCATTTTCTCCAACCTATATAATTGTCCATCCTTTAAAAATTCATAAGTATTGTTCCTTCCATCATGGAAATTGTTTTTGTCAAACAACCATGGTATTTCTTCTTAATATTTACACCTATTCTTCCTTTTGTCACTACATATAGATGTTTCTTTCTTCCTTAAGTTTTGCACCTACTTACACAAGCTCTTTTGGTAACTGATAGGTAGGAAATTCTTCTTGATTTTGTTAAACATATTCCTCCATGTTTGATTTTTTTCATATCGGTTGTTAACACTGTTTTTTTAATACATACCCCAATAGAGTGTCACATGGCCATTTATATTTTTCATGGAGAATCAAACCCGATTGGGATCTTGAAATTTTTCATACTCAAAATATTTTTCGATCTCCCCTATCCAGTCAATGAGAGTCTTATCTTTCAAACTGCTGGCATATCATAAAAATTCCACATCTGCACTACCTATGTCTTTCAAAAATTATATCAAATGTACCACTGGGTATACTTCCTTAGTATTTCTCTCTTCTTCAAGCTAGCTTTCCAACTTTGAATCAATTTCAACCTCTTCAATCCTTCTATTATCTAGTTCTTATATCCTCCTTCACAGTTCCTCTAATTCTTGGTTCCTCACACTTCCTCGTGTTGTTCTTTCTCTATGTGGAAATATCCTTACATATTGTCTTGTATCCCTCTATTAGACTAAAATTCATAGGCCTTACTTGATGCAGGAACATCTAGCCAAAATTTTCTATTTGTTGAATAAGAAGTCAATGCAATTTCTGCTTCCATGTAAAATTTCTAGAATATAGGGTTAGTTGTCGAATTTTGTAACTTTTTTCATAGATAGGGATGGTTTGAATGTAATAAGGACAATTTTCCACAAATTCCCTCAAATATTGTAAGAGGTTTCTCAAGGATAGATTAGTTACATATTTTCTTATGAATTTAGATCCCCTTGTTGCAGATCTGACAGGTTTGATAGGGTTCTATTTAAAGATCAAATGTAATAATCAGATACATGGAGGAATGAATCTATGTGTAAGAATTTAGAAATAGAAGTGTGAGTGAGAGATCAAAACATTGAGTATATGTAATACTGGTTAATGGAATGAACGACGTAGTCTTTATACTCTAAATAATTGTCACTATCTGATGTCTTCTTTTCAAAAACGGACCTATACATAGTTATTCATGTGGATGAATATTTAGTAATGTTTAAATAGTTTCTCAAGCCAGAGACGTATACAATTACGCAGAAGATTGATCTCTCATGAATCAATTCAATTGTCAAAGTCTAAATTGAAGTCTGCTAAATTCAGCAGATCGATGGTTGTGGATGAATTCCGCAAGATAAAAGTGAAGACCAGAAAAGTTAAGGTGATATCTACATCTCATCTCAGATTGATGGTCAGAAAGGAGCCCACAAGAAATCGATGGCTTAGAAAAATTACGGAAAAGGAAGTTGTGGAATCCCATCTTGGAAAAGTGTGAAGGTGTATCCATGATCTGCAATCCGAGTGTATAAAAGACCCTTGCAGCTGCATAATTGCAAAAGTAAATTTTTGAATCTGGGAATTTCATACCCACATTCCACAATCCGCAATTGTGAAAAGGATCTTGCGGAAAGACAGTTGTAGAAGACTCAATTATGGAAATTGATTTGCAGAAACTCAAGCTTGCAGAAAGTTGATTGCGGAAGCAAAATTGTGGAATCATGCTTGTGGAATGAGATTTTGATCAGTGTTTCATCTTGAAGAAAAATACTTTAGATCTACTAGCTTTCACCTACCATCATATTTGGCATCATAGTAGGATAAATATGTCACCAGGATAAGGACGAATGCGTGGAGTCCCTATAGGATGTGGTCGAGGAAGACAAGATGTGGAGACAGACACACAAAGGGAATTAAGAGAACTCCAAGCTAGGATGGAAGCTATGGAGAGAAATAATTCAAAGAATAGGGAAACCAATGATGAAGAATAATCCTCTGAGGACGAGTGAGAGGAGGTTGTTGAAGAAGTAAAATGATTGAAGATGTTGATTAAGGCTAGTAGCAAATCCATAGTTGAAGTCCCCGTGCATGAAGGTAATGTTAATGTTGAAGAACTCATGGATTGCATCAATTATTTAAAGAAGTATTTTGACTTTAAAGAAATTGAAGATAAAAAGAAGGTGAGATTTGTTGTGACCAAACTAAAAGGGCATGTAGCTATATGGTGGGATGAACTTCATATCCACAAAGAAAGAAGAGGTAAGCCTAAAATCAAATATTGGGATAAAATGTTATATAAAATTAAAATTCAATTTATGCCTAAGGATTATTAGTTGACTCTCATTAGACAACTACTGAATCTTAGATAAAATGGTATGATTGTTAAAGAACATAAAGAAGAATTCTTTAACCTGATATTAGAGTTGCATAGACACAAGGGGACATAGAAAGAGTATATAGATATATAAATGGATTGAGATATGATATACATGATGAAATCAGCTTGTTGAATTTGAATACTATTGAAGATTCTTATTAGGAAGCCTCAAGGGTAGAAGAAAAACTATTAAGAAAACATAACCAAATGAGAAAAGGGAGACATACAACAAGACGGAGATTATTTCCAAACATAGGAGATAGGACTCCTAAAGATGAGGCAGAAGGTTCTAGTAGCCAGGTAACTGAGAAGGATTCAGAGGAGGCAGTGGAAGAGGCAAAAATAGAGAAGTGAAATGCTATACATATGGAGAAATTGGACACATGTCATGGGAGTTCCCAAGAAATAAAACTACAACTTTGAGGAATGCAAACATTGTTGAAGCTCGTGAAGAAGTAGAGGTGAATAATCATCCTAAGGAAGGAGAATCTCTTATGCTAAAGAGAGTTTTAGTAAAGACAGAGAAGAAAGCGCATGAACCAGCCCAGAGAAAGAGTTTGTTCAGTACTAAATGCAAGTCACAAGGTAAGTGTTGTAGGATAGTTATTGATAGTGGTATTACAGATAATTTGGTCTCCAGTGAGATGGTAGAGAAGTTGCAAATGGACAGGATGAAACATCCAACTCCTTACAAAGTGTCGATTGCAAAAAGAACACCAGCTCTTCGTGAATGAGCAGTGCAATGTGGAGTTTCAAATTGGTACTTATAAATATCTAGTATTATGTGATATAATTCCTATGGATGTATGCCATATACTCTAAGGGAGGCCATGAAAATATGACAAAAAATTTGTTCATGATGGAAGAAAGAAGACTTATTCTTTGGAAAAAGAAATACATTGTCACCATTGGAGGATGAAGAAGTTACAGAAGGTTCAGGGTCAAATATTTTGTTGATTACAGGGAAAGAACTATTACAAGAAATCAAGAAGGAGGATGAGATAGATTTTTCTCTTGTTGGTAAACCAAAGAAAATATTAACTTCTATAAATTTAGATGATTTTCCTACTGAAGTTAGAGTCTTTCTTGATGAATATGTTGATATTATTGTGGATGAGTTACCAAATTTTTTACCTCCTGTGAGAATTATTAGTCATCACATTGACTTAATACCTTGTGCAATTTTACCTAATAAGAAAGCCTACAGACTAACTCCTCAAGAGAATGAAGAGATCAAACAATAGGTACAGGAGTCGTTATATAAAGGTTTGGTGAAAGAAAGTTTGATTCTTTGTGCAGTTCCCATTGTGCTTATCCCAAAGAAGGATGGTGGATGGAGAATGTGCACTGACTCCAAAGGAATTAATAAGATCACTATTAGGTACATATTTCCTTTACCCCACATTCATCATTTTATGGATTGTTTGAGTGGTTCAAAGTATTTTTCCAAAATAGATTTGAAAAGTGGTTATCATCAAATAAGAATAAGAGAAGGGGATGAATGGAAGACTACAATCAATACTAATAATGGACTGTATGAATGGTTAGTAATGCCATTTGGGGTTACTAATGCACCTACTAATTTTATGAGATTGATGAATGAGGTCTTGAAATAATAAAATGGAAAATTTGTGATGGTGTATCTGGATGATATTATCATTTTCAGTCAAAATAAAGAACATTTGAAACATCTCAAATTGGTGTTGGAAACCTTGCAAAAGGAGAAGCTTCTAATAAATCTAAAAAATTGTAGTTTCCTAAAGAAAGAGTTGATTTATTTGGGATTCGTGATTCTAGAATAAGGGTTGAATATGGATCCATATAAGGTGGAAGGAATTTTTAGTTGGCCAATACCAAGAAATGCATATTAGGTAAGGAGTTTTCATGGACTCGCAAGTTTTTATGAAAAAATCATAAAGAATTTTAGTCAAATTTTTGCACCTATAAGAGATACCTTCAGGGGAAGTAGAAAACCTTTCAAGTGGAAAAAAGAACCTGACAGAAATTTCAAATTGTTGAAGAAGAAAATCACTGAGAAGCTTGTTCTAGATTTGCCAAGTTTTGATAAGGTTTCTCAAGTAGTGACAGATGCTAGTGGGACAATAATAGGGGTTGTTCTGAGTCAAGAACATAAACCAGTAGCATACTTCAGCGAGAAGTTAAATGAAGAAAAAAAAAGTATTTCTCATATGACAAGGAGTTATATGGTGTTGTACAAGCTCTCAAGAAACAGATACATTACTTGATTCTCGAAGAGTTTGTGTTATATTCTGATAATCATGCTTTGTCATTTATAAATGGTAAACCTAAATTGTATCAGAAACATGCTAAGTCGGTAGAATTTGTGCATAAATTTACCTTTGTGATCAAGCATACAAGTGGAAAATCTAATAAAGTTGTTGATTCTTTAAGCAGAGTAAGTTTTCTCTTTCAGGAGATTAAGGTCAGTACTTTGGGATTTGAAAATTTGATTGATATGTATAAGGAAGATGTGGATTTCAAAGATATATATGCATCATGTGAGAATCCAATTTCCCATAATAGAAGCCAATAGTTAGAGTACATGTTACAAGAAGGATTGTTGTTCAGAAATATTAAGTTATGTATTCCAAAATGTTTTATGAGATCAAATTTGACACACGAGAAACACAGTGGAGGTTTGTTAGGACATTTTGGACAAGATAAAACATTTGCTCAGGTTAGTACTTTTTATTTTTAGCCACGAATGCAACATGATGTAAATAATTTTGTTTAAAAAAGAAGGATATGTCAACATGCCAAAGGGAGAAGACAAAATACTGGACTCTATCAACTCCTACATATTCCAACTAGGATTTGGGATTCCATTAGTATGGAATTTGTTCTTGTATTTCCTATAACTCAGAGGGGAAATGATTCTATTTATGTAGTAGTGTATAGGTTTTCAAAAATGGTTCATTTTATTTCTTGTAAGAAAACCAATGATGCAACAAACATTGCTAATTTATTCTCTTCAAAAATGGTCAAGTTGCATGGTTTATCTTTAAGCATTGTGTTTGATGGGGATACTAAATTTGTTGGTCATATTTGGAGAAATTTGTGGAAGAAGTTGGGAGCCAATCTTAGATTTAGTTCTGCTTATCATGCTCAGACTGATGGTCATACTGAAGTGGTGAACAAAAGCTTGGGAAATATACTGAGAAGTCTTGTTTATGAAAATCCCAAACAATGGGATTTATCTCTTGCTCAAGCTGAATTTGCTTACAATGATTCACCTAACATAAGTACAGGTATGAGTCATTTTCAAATTGTATATGGGATGCACCTGAGGGGAGTATATGAACTTAGAAATTTGGGAGAATAGTATAAGAGAAGTGCAGATGGTGAAGATTTTACATCTAGCATGCATGAGCTACAAGAAAATGTTAAGAAGAAACTATAGGAAACTACTGGAAAATAGAAACAGAGAGAAGATATGAAAAGAAAGAAAGTTAATTTTCAGGTTGGAGATTTAGTAATGGCCTATCTTAGGAAAGAGAGGTTTCCTAAGGGAACCTACAATAAATTGAATCTCAAGAAGATTGGACCTTGTAAAATTTTGAGGAAATTTTTTGCAAATGCATATGAAATTTTGTATCCCAATAATTCAATATCATTTTTTCCAATTTCCATTTTGGATTTGGACAAAACCAAACCATGTGTGAAAACTAAAGAATAAAATTCTTCAATATGTTTTAGATGTTCCTACAAATTTCTTGAACAAATAGGAATATTGTTTATATACACTAATGCCCATTTATTTTCTTTGGAGATGTCTTCCATTATTTTTTAGAATTCTGATGGAGCATTGTTGATGTCGAATGGAAGGAATTTCCACTGATACTACCCATGAGGAACAACAAAAGCAGTTTTGAATGCGTATTTTGCTTCAATTCCAATATGGTAAAAACCATACTTTAGATCAAACTTATTGAAAATTGTACATCCTTATACTCTTTGCAAAAGACTAGATTTATCAGGGAGAGGGTATCATACTAGTTCAAGGACTTTATTCAAGGTTTTAAAATTCACAATCAGTCTGGGTTTGCCTCTTTTATCTCAGATTTTTTATTGACAACAAATGCTCAGCATGCCCAAGGGATCTTAGATGGTTCTATGAGTCCTTTGTCTAATAGTTCTTTAATATCTTTTGCACAGAATTTCGTTTCTAAGGGAGACATGAGGGTAGCAGAGGATTTTCGAGCTTTTGGATTTTCAAGATGGTTAAAAGGTAAAGAAACAAAGTATTTTTCTCTAGTCCAAAAGGCATTAGGTGACTCTGAGGTGCAATCCTTCTCTAATTTAGAGGAAATTTTTTAGAGGGTGGACTCTTTATGCATTTCTACATAGGAAATGCATCTTTCCATTTTAAATTGTTCTGTAAGACTATGAGAGGGGTTAGATTGAGGAACAAAATTCTTACATTTAAATGAAGCAAAATAGTATAGATGGGTGGAAACTCTTCTGTGATTTACTGTATAGGTAAAACTCATGTTATGCTCATCAACTATAATGGGGCTGAATTTATGTAAAAAGGGTCATCTTATTATGCAATCTTCCTTAAGGTCATCTAGTCTGTTGAGATGTTGAACTTCTTTTATTTTGTTGATGCTTATTGGAAATTCTAGAACTATACCTTTGAGCTTTACATGAGTTCCTTCAATGGATACACCATGTTCATTTGTTTTTTCCTAGTAAAAAGATGGTATTTCAATTCCTTTTTCCATATTCATTTGGAAACCTGAATCTATCATACAATCAAGCTCATAAGCTTTGAATTTAGATGGGAAAAACTTTATTTTGATGAAATATTTAGGACCAATGAATAGCCCTAGAGATCCTAGTGATGGTTCTTCATTATGGCAGTGTAACACCCCGGTTTTGACCCCATTGCGTTAGATGTATATGATGTATATATTGTAAATAATCATGGTGTGGAGATAAAGGCCAAGGCCCCACCATTGATTGGTTATGCTATGTTTTGGGTTGAAATTGTCACCGATGGTATATCAGGGCATGCGGCATACATATCAAGTTTTGTCATCATGTAAATATACATCTTTAATTAAATGAACCCAACCAGCTATGCTCACTGCAACCATAATGAAAAAGGCATGATTTTCCCAAGGATAAGGGGGGGGTGATGTCAAACCTTGAACCAATGAGGGAAAAAGCCATTTGTCACCTTCCCTTGTCTTATCCAAATACCACCATTAAAATTTCTGCTGCTAGTTGGGGTAGCTATGGCTGGGGAGTGAAGTGTGGCGAGACTATCAGTCCTTACCCACACACACACTCCACCAGTAGGTTGACCCTCACGTTGGCAAAAACCACCACTGCCATCACTCCATGTAGACTCTCCACCCTCTCCACTATGCCATTCTTTCCCTGGTCTATTCATCCTCACTTAGGGATGGTAGTCTGATGATTCCAACGCACAATCTTCTTTTTCAGGTGTGGTCTCATGGAGCCAGGAGGAGGGAGCCATTTCGGATGTCACTCATGTTTCCATAGAGTGATAACTAGTATGTTTTCTATCCAAATCCTGGGGTCTGGTGTAAAATTTCCTCATGCACAGGTTGAGAGTCTGTATGTTCTTCCCCAGTGTGGTCTATGTAAGTTTTTCCCCGATGGCTTCGTTGTCTAGGAGGGACTGTTGTTTTCCCCACGTTGTGAACTGTGTTGCTGATACGTTTGGAGACTGCTGTAAGTTGCTTGGGAGTCCTTTTGGCCATGATAGGGCCAAGAACGACTCAGGAGTCATTTTCCTTGCCCAAGCTATGAATCGCTTGTGTGACTGCGTGTATGCAGTGGTTGGTCTTCGGAATGTGTTGGGAGTAGGGATGGGGGCTTGGGTTGCTTGATAAACCTGGTGTGTTTGGAAACCACACAAACAGAGCTAGAGGGCTGGATTTCTTCTCCAGATCCATTGAATAGCACTGGAAGGGAAGTCAGGGCCTGAAGGACTATGTAGCAGAGAAGGGACTGGTTCCTTGTGTTGGGTGTGTGTGGGTGTCTTAGAAGTCAGGTTAGTTCTGGTGTAGGTGTCCCTAGCTCTATAATGAGCTCACCATCTTAGCATTTATCCTTTTTAAGCTCCTGGATGGCTTGATAAACCCAACTGTGTTGGCGTGGCTGTGTTTTGTGTATCCTTGGCTATGTGTAAGCCTGATTGTTCCTCATTCCTTGGAGAATAATGCCCAGCTCGGGGGTGGTAGCGTTGCTGAAAGATTAAGGAGCACGCTGGCCTATGGTTGGGTGGAATGTTGCAGTGACATAGCTGGTTGCGGAACAAGTTCTTTATAAGATAAGTAATCTTGTCTATTTTACTTCTGCAATCCTTTTTACTATTAATGATTATGATGAACATGTTGAATGCTTGTATGAATGTATGTTGGCTTTCGCTGTATGATAAATAATCATGTAGGAATTTTCTACTTCAATAATTTTGTTTCAGCATTTCATCTTTTTATGAATGTACATGTTCATGGGGCGGTTTCCCGGATGGTTAACGCCATGGTAGCGTCCTCTTTGCCAGTTGGAGGGTTGGGGATGCTATAGTGTGGTATTAGAGCTTGCAGGTTGCAGCATGGGCCTCTATGGGCCATGACTAACCAGTTAGCAAAGGCATGTTACCTTCTTCCCAAGATGAATCGGTGAATGACTGGGAAATTCACAAAATTGTCTATGTGTCTGAACTATCGGTTCATTGGAAAAATTAGTAGGACGGACTTCTCATGTGGTGGAGAGCTAGGAAAAACACACCTGACGGAGGACAGTTGGAAGGAAAATTGTAGAAAATTTTCTAAGTGTTCGACGTCCATCGACGGAAAATAGTTGTTGGGTTCACCGACACCGCGGAAGAACTTAGTTGTTTGTTAGTCCGCCATTGCGGCTGCTGATCGAAATAACCCGTTGGTGCTTTAGTCTTCCACTCACCGATGTCGAGGTGTTAGTGGATTATGGAGCCAATAGAATAAGAGAGAAATTTTCAAAAAAATTGTCTAAGTGTTGAGGCCATTGGTGATCAGCGATGGTTAGCTGTTTGGATTGGTGGAATTTAGTGGTTCGTACGCCAACTGTTTCGAAATCCTAGAGGACTAGCCTTTCGATGAGAAGAGACTGTCGATGCCAATCAAGTTATGCATCAGTAGATTTTTCCATCGATCGGAAGAAGATCGAAGATGGTGGGCCACCATTGCGGCTGCTGATGGAACTATTTCGCTGACAAAAGAAGAGAATCAAGCCAATCAAGCAGAAAAAAGGAAGACAAAGGGGAAAATTTTGAAAAATTTCTCTAAGCCCTGGAGTCATCGGCCATTGGCGATGGTTAGTTGAACACATTGCCGACACCTAGTTAATTCAGTTATCGACGAGCTACGTCGGATGAAGTTAGTGGACTGAACATTCGTCATTGCGGCTGGCTAGTGAACTATCCTTTCGACGGATAGAGGCTTCAACAGCCGATGCCGTAGTGATTAGTACTTTCGATAGCCGATGAGAAGAAAATTTGAAAATTTTGTTTAAGTATAAGGTCGTCGAAAATTTATTGAGGATTCGGTCGCTGATCAGGTACGTTAAAGTTTTGAGAATACATTTTTGCAGCAGTCTAGGACACTATCTACCCGATGGTTAGTAGGTCCGACAGCCGATAATGTTCGCGGAACCCACAGTGAGATCACTTTTCGCCGTTGCAGCTTCCTAGAAGACTAATCTTCTAACGCAATAACATAGCCGATCACCGACACAGAGGTAAGTTTTCGTTTGGATCGCCGTAACGACAGGAAGTATAGTGACTTGGATCGTCGATGAATAGAATATGGAAAAGTCGATGCCGCAGAAGACAAGGCAAGAAGAAAATTCAAATTTTCTCTAAGGCATGAGATCATCGGCCATTGGAAAATGTTAGTGGATCAGATCACCGATCGAAAAAAGTTCAATGAAGGTGACCCGCCGTTGCGGCTGCTTAGTCAACTATCCCTCTGACATCGCAACAACTAATGCTTCTGATCGCCGATAGAATTATGGCTGTGGAAGACTTAAGGAGATTGTTGGTTTCCATTGCAAAAAGCTGGGTGACTAACAGGTTATGCTATTACCGAACAGACGTGGGAAAATAGACCATTGTAGGCCTGATGTGGTGGAAGGAATCAGACGAGTAACTCGCCGATACAGTGGAAGGAAATAGGTGAATAGTCCTCCATGTCACCAGTTTTGATCGAAAGTCTAGACATTTGCCCATGGAAACTGAAGTAAGAACACTTTCCGCCATTGCGACTGCTCAAAGGACTATGCACCCGATGCACAGACAACATGGTCGTCGATGCAGATAGGAAGTGTAGTTGTTTTGACTACCACAGTGTTGGCAGAATAGCTCGGAAGAGGTCCAATTGGGGCTAAGGAAGTTTGGTTTTTCAGAAGAATTTATCAGTAGTTTTTCGAGCACTTTTCAACTGTCTTCAGTCGGTTTTCAGCATATTTCAGTAGACTGTCCATGGTCACAGAGCTGAATATGAAATATAGAAAATTCTATGTTTTAGCATAATTGTTTTTTTATGAGTTTCCAGAAGAAAAGGTAATTAATTTTGATTAATATTAATATTATGCATCTAACAGTTTTCTACAAACACATTTGCAGAAATTTAGATAACTTCCAAGAGCAGTACTCCAAAGAGAACAGTGTGGTAAAGCTAGAGGTGGTTCAGGCATGAGAACCCATGATGGGTATGATGCTCGGGATTCTTACGAGCAAGCAGAAGATGCCATGGGAGAAAATGTCCGAAATGGAAATGATGACATAGAGTCTAATGGAAGGAGATTCCAAGGGACACCGTCTGAGGTTGCAGCCACCATGAGAAGCTTGGTTAAATCCCAGGAAGAGAAGCATCAGTTGAATTCTTCCATATTGCGGAGTTTGACAGATTTACAGAAAAATATTGATTCTCGAAAGGGTACATCAAGTCCAGAAGGCAGTAAGAGCAACACTAGTAGAAGGAGAAGGACTTCTAGTAGATCATCTGACTCTGAAGAATCCAACGGGGATTCTAGTTCTTCTTCTCATAAAAAAAAAGAGACACCATAGGGATCGCTCTCGGGATGAATTTAAAAAAGCTAAACCTCCTACATTTGATGGTGAGGTAAATATTGGACAATAGGATGAAGCTTGGTTTCTTGGGATAAAGAAGTACTTTCAAGTGCATGATGATTCGAGAAACATGAAGGAAATAGTTTCCATATTCAATTTGAATGGAAGAGAATCCATTTGGTGGGAACACTTCAAGCAAGTAAAGAGGATCAGTGAAAGGAGACTTACGTGGAAATAGTTCAAGAAGTATTTCAAGCAGAAATACCTCTCTAATAGGTATTATGATGACAAGATTAAGGAGTTCCATGAGCTGAGATTGGGACAGCGGACCATGGAAGAATATGAAAATAAGTTTTTGGAGCTGTTGAGGTATGTCCAGTACATCAGAGATGAAAAAGTGAAGGTCCATTGTTTTCTGAGTGGATTACCTTAGTCTTACAAAGATAGAATTGAGTTTTATGAACCTAGAACTCTTGAAGAAACAATAAGGAAGGCTAAGTATTGTTATGAGAAAAGCAAAGGTAAGCCAGATTACCATAAGGCATGGAAGGACAAGAAGAATGAGAAATTTGACCAAATAAAGAAAGGTTTCAAACCTTCTAACTTCAGGAATCAGCAGAAGCAACCATCCCAAGCTGCGAGTAAGCCAGTCGGAGTGACAGGAGAAAATCCTAAGGATCCACAACAAAATAGAGTACCACTTCAATGTTGGAAATGTGGAGGATGCCACATGCACAGAAATTGTCCACTCGAGAATGAGAGTGCAAGACCGGCTTATAACATTCAAGAAGCAGAAACAGTGGGTCAAGTAGAAAGGGCAGTCCCTAGGATTTATGCATCACTGGAGGACCACTAGGCAGATCACCAGTCAATTGTGGTTGAAGTAGCATGTAAGATTGTTGAGAAATCTATTTCTATTTTGATTGACCTTGGTTCTACTCACAGTTACATTACTCCTAGAGTAGTGGATATTTGTGCTTTTAAGAAAATAAAACATAGGAAGTCTTGGTTAGTTCATCTAGCCACTAGAACTAAGAGAAAGGTTAGTGAAGTGGTCGAGAAATGTCCATTGGTCATGGATGGATTGGTCACTTATGTAGATCTGAATGTTCTACCGCTTGGTTCCTATGATTTTGTCATTGGCATGGATTGGTTAGAAGCTCACAGGGTGAAGCTTGGCTGTTATAGTAAGACTTTCGAATGCATGAATGAAGAAGGGAACCTAGTAGTTATGATAGGTATTCCAAAGGTGATTTTAGTATGGCAGGTTTTAGCAATGGAGTTAAAGAAGTTTTGTACGAAGGGTTGCTATTTGTATGCAGCTCACATTTTGGAGACATCAGGAGATGAAACTCCTAGGTTGGAGGACTATCAGGTGTTACAGGAATTCAGGGATGTGTTTCCTTATGATATTCCAGGGCTTCCTCCAAAGCGGGACATTGATTTCACAATTGAACTTGTGCTAGGAGCAGCACTAGTGTCCAAGGCATCCTACACGATGAGTACACCGAAGATGCTAGAGTTGAAGATGCAACTGCAAGAGTTGTTGGAAAAGAAGTATATCCGGCCGAGTGTGTCTCCTTGGGGAGCACCAGTTCTATTTGTAAAGAAGAAATATGGTACACTCAGGTTATGTGATGATTACAGATAGCTGAACAAGGTTACCGTGAAGAATAAATATCCTTTTCCTAGGATTGATGACCTCTTTGATCAAATGAGGGGAGCAAAGGTATTTTCCAAGATTGACTTGAGGTCTAGTTACCATCAGGTGAGAATCAAGGATGAAGACATTCATAAGACAGCCTTCAGAACAAGGTATGGACATTATGAGTTTGTAGTGGTACCATTTGGTCTCACAAATGCACCAACTACATTTATGTGCCTTATGAATAGTGTCTTCAGTAGATATCTGGATAAGTTTGTTCTTGTCTTCCTTGATGACATTCTTGTTTATTCTAAGAATGAGGAAGAACATGAAGAGAATTTGAGATTGACATTGAAATTGCTCAGGGAGCATTAGATGTATGCGAAACTAAGCAAGTGTGACTTCTATAGAGATAGAATTCGGTATTTGGGTCACATTATCTTAGAGGAAGGTATATCTATGGACCCTAAAAAGATTGAAGCCATTATGAATTGGCCTACTCCAAGAAATGTGACAGATATAAGATCTTTTATGGGACTTGCAGGATACTACCGAAGGTTCATTGAGGGATTCTCCAGAGTTGCACATGCCATCACCTCCTTGCAAAAGAAGAGGATGAATTTCCAATGGACATCAAGGTGTGAAGAAAGTTTCTAACGGTTGAATAATCTTCTCACTAGTGCACCTGTATTGAACGTTGTAGATCTAGAGAAAGAATTTGTGGTGTGTGCCAATGCATGCAGACAAGGGCTTGGAGGAGTCCTTATGCGGGACAACCACGTGATATGTTTTGAGTCGAGAAAGCTGAAGGAGCATGAGAAGAACTATGCCACTCATGATCTAGAGCTTGCAGCCATAGTACATGCCCTCAAGATGTGGAGTCATTACTTGATGGGTAGGATATTTGAGCTCAGAACAAACCATTGTGGTCTAAAGTATTTTTTTGATCATCCTACTATGAATGCTAGACAAGCGAGATGGCTAGAATTTTTATGTGAGTTTGATTTTGAAATCAAGCACATAAAAGGGAAAAAGAATAAGATAGCTGATGCACTCAGCAGGAATATGCGAGAAATGCATGTGGCATCTCTTAGTATTTGCCAATCAAATTTGAGGCAGCAAATTGTTAGTCATGCCGCTGGAGATGAATTTTATGAGCAGGTAAAAGACAAATTGCAACAGCAAAGTCTTGAGAAAAGGTACGAGGGATATAGATTTGAAGAAGATGGACTTCTCACTTATAAAGGTAGAATTTATATTCCAGATGCAGCAGGTTTTAGGAGAATTGTTATGGATGAAATCCATCAAGTTCTGTATTCCAGTCACCCAGGATACCAAAATACCATTGCTACAGCTAGAAATCAGTACTTTTGGCCAGGAATGAAAAGGGATATGGCTAAGTACATTTCGAGGTGTATGAAATGTCAACAGGTAAAGGTTGAGCATCAACACCCTACAGGTTTGTTGCAGCCTTTGCCAGTTCCGGAATGGAAATGGGAAGTTATTTCCATGGATTTTATTACAGGATTGCCGATGACTTGGAGATAACACGATTCCATCATGGTTGTGGTAGACATGTTGACTAAGGCAGCGCATTTTATAACGGTTAAGTCTACACATAATACAGATGGTATTGCGAAGATCTTCATGAAGGATATTTTCAAATTGTGTGGATTTCCTAAGGCAATAGTCTCTGACAGAGATGTCAAGTTCACTTCCAAATTTTGGAAGGGGTTGTTTTCTATTTGGTTACAAAGATAAACTTCAGCACTTCATACCATCCTCAGACAGATGGGAAGAAAAAAAGAGTTAATCGGGTGCTTGAAGACATGCTTCACATGTACGTGATGGACAAACCAACCAGGCGGGAAGATTACTTACACTTGGTAGAGTTTTCTTATAACAATGGACAGCAGGAATCCTTGGGGATGATTCCACATGAAGCTTTGTATGGAAGAAGGTGTAGGACACCAGTGACTTGGGATAACCCAGTGAACAGGATTGTGCTTGGACCAGAATTGCTCAAGGAAATGCAGCAAGAGGTTGTAAAGATCAGGAAGAATCTGAAAGTAGCACAGGACAGACAGAAAAGATATACAGATAAGCATAGGGCAAACAGGGAGTTCATATTTGGGGATCATGTTTACCTTAGAGTGAGGGCAAAGAAGAGTTCCCTGAAGCTTGGAAGTTGTGCCAAGTTGTCACCTAGATACTGCGGGCCGTTTGAAGTGCTTGAAAGAATAGGGCCCATTGCATATAGACTTGCATTGCCTTCTAGCACTAGGGCTCATAACCTTTTTCATGTTTCTTTTCTTAAGAGATATGTACATGATCCTAACCATGTGATAAATTTGGATGTGATTCAGGTCGAACCCGAGGGAGAGTTCCGAATCGAGCCAATATGCATCCTCAACAGAAAGGTCACAATGCTCCAGAACCAGGCCATAGGGCAGGTAAAGGTGCAATGGGAGCACTACGGACCTGAAGAGGCTACATGGGAGCTGGCGGATGCTATGCAATTGGCACATCCATTTTTGTTCAATTCTGCGGAACACTGAGGCGGTACCAATGTAGCACTAAGGACAGTGATATTGAAGGGAGAGGGGAATGTAACACCCCGGTTTTGACCCCGTTGCATTAGATGCATATGATGTATATATTGTAAATAATCATGGTGTGGAGCTAAAGGCCAAGGCCCCACCATTGATTGGTTATGCTATGTTTCGGGTTGAAATTGTCACCGATGGTATCTTGGGGCAAGTGGCATACATATCAAGTTTTGTCATCATGTAAATATACATCTTTAATTAAATGAACCCAACCAGCTATGCTCACTGCAACCATAATGAAAATGACATGATTTTCCCAAGGATAAGGGGGGGGGACTGTCAAACCTTGAACCAATGGGGGAAAAAGCCACGTGTCACCTTCCCTTGTCTTATCCAACTACCACCATTAAAAGTTTTGCTGCTAGTTGGGGCAGTTATCGCTGGGGAGTGGAGTGTGGCAAGACTGTCAGTCCTTGCCCACACGCACACTCCACCAGCAAGTTGACCCTCACGCTGGCAAAAGCCACCACTGCCATCACTCCATGCGGACTCTCCACCCTCTCCACAACACCATTCTTTCTATGGTCTGTTCATCCTCACACATGGACGGTAGTTTGATGATTCCCACGCACAAGCTTCTTTTTCGGGTGTGGTCTCACGCAGCCAGGAGAAGGGAGACGTTTCGAATGTCACTCATGTTTCCACAGAGTGGTATCTAGTATGTTTTCTATCTGAATCCTAGGGTCTGGTGTAAAATTTCCTCATGCACAGGTTGAGAGTCTGTATCTTCTTCCCCAGTGTGGTCTGTGTAAGTTTTCTCCCGGTGGCTTCGTTGTCCAAGAGGGACTGTTGTTTTCCCCATGTTGTGAACTGTGTTGCTGATATGTTTGGAGACTGCTGTAAGTTGTTTGGGAGTTTTTTTGGCCACGATAGGGCCAAGAATGACTCAGGAGTCGTCTTCCTTGCCCAAGTTGTGAATCACTTTTGTGACTGTGTTGGGAGCAGGGATGGGGGCTTGGGTTGCTTGATAAACCTGGTGTGTTTGGAAACCACATAGACAGAGCTAGAGGGATGGATTTCTTCTCCCCAACCCCAGAATAGAATTGGAAGGGAAGTCAGGGCCTGAAGGACTGCGTAGCAGAGAAGGGACTGATTCGTTGTGTTCTGTGTGTGTGGGTGTCTTAGAAGTTAGGATAGTTCTGGTGTAGGTGTCCCTAGCTCTATAATGAGCTCACCAGCTTAGCATTTATCCTTTTCCAGCTCTTGGATGGCCTAATAAACCCAACTGTGTTGGCGTGGCTCTGTTTTGTGTATCCTTGGCTATGTGTAAGCCTGCTTGTTCCTCATTCCTTGGAGAATCATGCCTAGCTCAGGGGTGGAAGCATTGCTGGGAGATTAAGGAGCACGCTGGCCTATGGTTGGGTGGAAGGTTGCAGCAACATAGCAGGTTGCAGAATGAGTTCTTTATAAGATAAGTAATCTTGTCTATTTTACTTCTGCAATCCTATTTATTGTTAATGATTATGATGAACATGTTGAATGCTTGTATAAACGTATGTTGGCTTCCGCTGTATGATAAATAATCATGTAGGCATGTTCTAGTTCAAGCATTTTGTTTCATCATTTCATCTTTTTATGAATGTACATGTTCATGGGGCAGTTTCCCGGATGGTTAACGCCATGGTAGCGTCCTCTTCACTGGTCGAAGGGTCGAGGACGCTACAAGCAGTCTTCTGCTTCTGAATCACTAGTGTGTTGAGAAGTTTTTGGACTTTCAGTAGGTTTCAGTGACTGTAGTACTTCAACATAGGCTCTACAAAATTCTTCATCTGAGGACTGGTCTCTTTCTCTGATTGTTATTTCAAGCATTCTTTTCAAATATTATATTTCTTTACCACCTTCTTTAAGGAATTATGCTTATCTTTGATTTGTAATCTAAGAAGATTCTATTTATATTTTCTAAACTTTTTTTTATCCTCATGATGATGGAGATAGCCTTTGTATAAATTTGTAGGCTGGTAGAATGTTGGATTCTTGTTGATTTCTAGAGAGACGTATTTTTCTCTATCTTCTGAGACTTTCTCTTTTCCTTTCATTTTTACTAAAATATTTATATTTTCTTCCTTTAGATCTTTCCTTTTCATATATCGATAAACTGGGGTCTTAGATAATTCTTTGTCAATTTCGGGAATCCTAAATTTTGAACAAACCTTAGGTGGGTTAGAAGAGAACGTATAAAAACTAAAATCGGGAGGACCAGAACACCCTCCTAAATTTTCTTCTTCATCAGAATCTGAAGAAAAAGATTCAAATGATTCAGGGGAAAATTTATCTAAAACATGGATGAAATCATAGGAATCATCTTCTTCTCATAAGAAGACAATTTCACATTCTGGGTAATCTCCTACTTCACACCAAGCTAGATCTCACCAGGATGGATCTAGGTCTTCTGAAAACATGGCAGCAAGTCGAGGATTTTTCTTCTTATTTGGGCATTTGTTAGCTCAATGACCCTTTTTACCACAAATAAAACATTGTTCTTTATCGGAAGGTTCAAATATTTTCTTAAAATAGGCTTTCTTCTTGAATATTTTGCACTTTCTATGCTTGTAGCTCTTATCTGGATGAAATATAGGGGCACTAGTGTTCTTGGGTTTCTTTGTCTTTTTACAACTACATGAATCATTCCCAAAGTGTCCTCGATTATGGGAACCACATCTCCAATCTGGAATTTTTGCAACATCCTTACAAAAACCCGGGGAAAACATCGAAGAGTGTCTTTTAAAAATTTTAGCTATTCTTTTCTCCAGACAATGTTCTTGCCAAGTTTTCATGATGAAACCATGTAATTGAGAAAGAGAAAGACATGAAAGAGGAATGATTTTATCTTTAAGATGTTCAACAACATCAGGTACATGGACAGGAAAAATTCTTAAGTAATGCGTCAGATACGAAGGTATATTTGCATTGCCACACGAAATTAACAATTTTTGCATATAGCAAAAATATTCTTTACTCTTATTTAGGTTACATATTCTTGGGAACATGAATAAAGATGCAATATGTTCATAATATTCATTTTCATCATCAAATTCCAACACAACACTGGTTAGATCTTAATAACTTGAAAAACAAGTCATATACTAAAGAAAAAAATACCCTACTATACAAGTGATATTCTAAAGAAAAAACTACCCTACTATAAAAGTGAAAAGGAAAATGAAGGTACAAAGAGAGAAAGTGTTTGTTATTGAAACACAATGTGAACTACTAACAAAACAGTGCCATGCTTTTATGCAAAATTCCAGTCCTTTCTAATCGACAGCAAAATCTACGCAGTAGAAATCAGAATAAATCTTTTTGTATTTATTCCAGAACAGTTCTCAAAAAATTTCAACCGGCCATATCGTCACCTCCCACATGATTCCATGTAAAAGGGAAATTTGCAAATGTTAACCATAATTAAATTCAGGTGGACTAGACTATTAAATTGGACGTTTACATAATGTATGGGATGGCGTTGGTGATGACCAGAGTTGGAATTTGATGGGAATTTTCTTGTTTTTGCACATTTTTCCCGTCAAATATAGGTAAATTTTTTCCAAACCGTTTTGTTAAACTATTAAATTTTCTGGTAGAACGTCATTTTGATGGTTTAAATTTTTATGAAAACGTCATCATAACCCTCCCATTGCCATGGTCTAGGGGGAATCCTTGTGCCCACTACTAAAATGTGGAAAGAGCACCATGTACACTATTCAGAAAACGTGAATAATGTTGAAATGATCCAACCACATAAGAATTGTCAAATCAACTACTAAATTGAGCATTATTTGTCTAGTTAACTACTAAATTGAATTAAATGTTAGGGTAATCTAAGATTTGGTAAGAGTATATTGAATTAAATTCTCTCGTAATATGATATTTGGTAAATTGTCAAGCTTGAATCCAGATTCAAAAAAAGAAATCTATGAAGTAAATAGTCAGCACTGCAGATTGACAGAATATGTTCTTGCACAGTTTAGCAATACATACTCTTTGTCACGTGAACGAAGCGGCAAGACGGAATTTAATTAAAATTTAGTCCATATAAAAGTAATGTTAGGTTTCCATTATATCTGGTTTGTACGAAAATTTTCACCGTGTCTGGGATTTTAGGACAGTAAGACTGACAAATCAATGACCATTGCATGTGACAGGTGGTGAGAAACTATACCGTTTTTAAACAAATTAAGGGTGGAGGAGGTTGTAATATTTCTATAGTTATTATTTTTGTCCTTTTCTTTATCGTATTAGGTTATCATTGGATCTCAGTTTTTATGCCTCTTGTCTTTAAGGAGTGAGAATGATAAGGGAACACCAGTAGAAGGAAGGTATCGTTTTGCTGACGAAATCTTATGATCTCTCACTACTCTGGGACGTCAAAGTAGGACTTCTTGTGGTTTTCTTCCCAGCAGGGAGCCTGGAGGTTTTATGAATTCGCCAGTTCCATGTATCTATGTTTCTGACATATTTTCCCTAGCTGATAGACTGCTTTTGTTGTTTAGACATGTGATTGTTCTCTAACTGTTAATACGTGGATTAGTTGACTGATTGGTAAATCAACTTTGCTTCACAACAACATATAATAGTTCACCAAATTTTTAGGCATTATTGTTGCAATTTAATGTTGTTGCAGTAGGCATACTACTAGTTTTGGGCATTACTGTTGCAGTTTTATTGTCACATACCCCAAATTGCAAAAATATTTTATGTTTTAATTTTATTATAAAGTTTGTAATTAATGACCAAGTGGGGTCAAGGATAATTGCATTTAATTGCTGAATATTTTATTAATTAATAAATTAAAGATGAGATAACAGCTTAAGGAGACTGTTAAATGAGTGTTTTACTGGCCACTTGGTGGAATAGGCTGGGTTGAGAGCATATTCACACTTGGCAGCATCCTCAAACTACTTCTAGCTGTTGCAGGAGGCAACTTCCCTATTTTTTTGGTCATGTTCCCCAAGAAAGTGGAACAAGAGCAGGTGGCTCATTAAGTGAAAATTGACCCAAAATACCTAAGCATGCTGATAAAAACTACCCATTGAATTCAACTAAGGCTGCTCATTCTTTACTTGTGAAATTTCTGAGAGAAATTGGTACACAAGAAATTCGATGGAGGGGACAGGAAGAAGTGTTTGAGTGGAAAGTGTTGATTTACAAAACTAGTGCAGTTGTTTTGAGCTGATTTCTTACTGCTATAGGAAGAAATATTACTTTTGATTACTTTGTGGAGTTGCATAGGTTTCTAAAGCTATTATCTTACCTAGTGCTTTCAACCAGGTGGACCAGTAGACAGGCTCAGGGGTCCTATGATTTGCAGTTCAGCTGTCTTCAGGAGTTGGTTGGGAGGAACAAGCTCCTTAAGTTATTGTCTCCTCTACTATATTACCAGGTTCTACATGTTATTTCTAATTTCTCTATGCAAGTATAGGAATATGGAATGTATAAATTTAGGATTTGATGCATCTATATGACTATTTGTTAGTTAGTTAAATCTTTTTATTGATCTAGGATTTATAAGTTCTATTTCAGTTATGTATTAGAATAAATAATTTAGGGTTAGCTTAATTTTATTGATGAATAAAAATACCGGACTGTATTTTTCCACACCTTCAAGAAGGTAGTACTCTAGTACAGTAGCTGAAATAATATGATGAATAAATCAAATTAGGAAGTGTAAGAATATGATTTATTTACTTTCAATTGTTAAATCTTATAGGCTTGTGTAGCACATATATTCCTCTATTTTCATAAGTTCCATTATCTAAAATGTATTTGCAAAAATTATAAATATAAACTACTACAAAAGAAGGTTTATTAAAAGTCACTACACAGTTTTTGTAACTGTGTTTTTTGTTAAGCATAGTAATCACTTTGTCTTTAAGGCTTCAAAACTAATATCTATAATTATTAATTATTACAGAAAACATAGAAAAATAACTTAAATAGGAACAACATAGATTAATATAAAATTTTAATGAAATTGTAGAAATAGTCTAAATTTTATAAATAGCAAATGCATAATTGCAGTAATAAGGTAATATAAAATAACAACTACAAATAATTAATAGTAAAACAAACAATGATGCAGAGAATAAAATTAAATAAAATTACAAACCCTAAATTAGGGAAACTGTTAACCAAGACCTTCTTTTTCTTCCTCTTTTCTAGAATAGGATTTTTACAATTTTACCCATATTCCCATCAACCAAAATTCTTCATTTTTACAATTATAATATCCATATTATAAATGCCCAATATTAAAAAAGAATTACACAGAAACAGTATTTAGATTGTTTTTCAATCTAAACTAAAATAAAATAAGAAAAGACAAAATTAATAGTCCAAATCCATTTACACAGTAGAGCTCGGGATGTATTAACAAACCCTTTTTCTTTTTAGTTATTTTCATAAACCAATCTTTTACTAACAGAAAAACTCAGAACTAGTTTTCATAATAAATTTCTACAGAGTATCCTCATTAAATAAATCAAAAATCAAAATCCTGGATTTATACAGCAACGAAACCTTTTCTTTTCCTTAATCAAAACATTCTCTATACACAGGTAATTTTTAGCAATAAAGTTCTTTAAAATTCGTTAACATAAGCTTAACAAATTGAAGTTTCAATACATCAAAATAAACCACGATGCCGAAATCTATCCCAGACCCCTTTTTTTTTCTACAGGCCGACGCATCTTTTTATTGCTATTCAGTACAAGTTAAAATTAAACAAAATGACTACAAGCCTATGAAGTGAAAACCCCAACATACTTTAAAAATCGCAGCACATCATAATGAAGGTCATGTCCTTATGACCTATCCAAAATTATTGTAAATAAAACAAGTCACGACCACACAACCTTCCCAAACAAGGTAATGTACAATGTAGCCATGGCCAACAAGCTCGAATCATGGTGAAACAGTATCACCCAAACCCTACACATCTTCACAAAATGAAACCTCAGGTAAGAAACCGAGGCTTACCCGATTAGTCGAGAAGCATGGAGACTTTTCTCTTGAAGTATTCTATACCTCCTGCTCTTAGTAGCACCTGTAGTTATGTCTGCACAAGATTTAAAAGGAAATTGTCAAGTCCTTTAAAAAAATTTGTTACAATAAATAATTTTTTGTAACAAATGTAATTTTTTTTTTTAAATTACTTGGATAGTTTGGCCCTCGGCTGCATAGTAGGTGGTATATACAGCAACCCTGGTTAAAAGGAAAGGTCATGCCCTAGCATCTGGGTAGGAAATCCACACTAAAAAACCTTGACAAGATCGAGAAGGCCACAGTATAGGTTACGGCAAAACCCAATCCTCTCCACTATCAGTAAAAGAAACCACAAGATAAGTTGTGAGATAGAAACCAAGACCATACTGCTATCAAAACAACGTATACAACCTGGAAAACACATAGGGGAAAACTCTCACGGAGATAGATTTGGCATCGAAGGCCATCACTCGCAGAGGCAAAACAATGGCATCAATGGCCATGAGGCCATGACCCTAGAGGCACTCTCAATAGAAATGAAGGATAAGGGAAATAATGCGAAAATATAAGGTTTCGAGACTTTTGTAGTAGGGTTTACCAATGTCAAAACCCCATCCAAGAACCGACGACCACGTGGACTCCACTTTGATTTCGATATTATGGGTTTTTTCTCTATAGTTTTCGGGAGCTTGGGGAAGCCTACAAAAAGGGTCACACATAACCTTGTTATGACCTCCTTGGAAAAGCAACTAAGCACTAGATATTTATTTAAGATGCCTTAGTATAAATTGTAAAGGTATTATTAGTTTTAAATTTTTGCTTAGATAAGATCTATACCTAAAAAACTAAAGATCATATAATTAGTGTTAATATATACAAAGGTTTTGGGTTATAATTATTCTCTAGGTAATGGACTTCCCACCCATAAAAACCAAGCTTTGTACTTCACTACAACCTTATAATGTAGTCTTTTCACTTGCACTTGGTAAATACCTTGGCTTTAGTAGAACTTTACTCTGCATGAAACCGTTAGTTTCATATAAAATTGTCATGCCTTTTATACCCAAGTTTATAAAATAATTGCTTATGATTATACCTTGATACAAGTACATATAAACTGCCTTGATAACAAGTAACATTGTAATGTAAGATCTAGTTTGCAGAACTTATCATTCTCTAGAGTGCATGTAGGGTTTTTTTTAATCTAATAACAAAAGGATAAAAATATGATGTACAAGTTATATTTGAAGCTAGGTAGAAAAGAATCTTTTTCTATTTTGTGATTGGATTTCCATGTACTTACGCTTATAAATAAATAAATAAAAAGTAAATATACATATTTTACAATACCTTCCTTTGCTCAAAGCTATGAACTAAACAAATATTCTAGCATTTACTTTTCTACTGAGATAATTAAATATCGATCCTGAAACTGGGATACAAAACATCTTACCTATAATTAGACTTGTACAATAATCATCAATTCATTGCATTAGCTAAAAATCTAAGTAAGACTCAGACATGAATTGAAGTTCCTTCATTTTTAAACAGAACAAAAAAAAACTTTAGTAAATAGTAAACAAACAGTTGTTTTCAGCTCATAGTACTTCAGATCATCACTTACTAAATCAATCTTTAATACTTAATTATGAAAGAAGATCGAGAAGTATGTAGTTACAGAAATTAATAAAGGAATTGGTTTTATTTTCTAGATTAGACTCTTTAAAATGTTAACTGATAGTGGTTAAGTTACCCACATCATCGATGTTTTTAAACATTATTGGTTACAAGAAAAGTTTTAAATTTTTATGAAATTTTGGAGTATTACATGTGGTATCAGAGCACATGTTCAGACACTAGGCCTAAATGCGGCTCAAACTGCGTAGACAAATAGTAAATAAAATGCATGCATACTAATCATTATTTTCTTTTTGAAATGTTATTACCAGAAAAATTTTCTGAGCTAGAACTATAGGTATGGAAAGACTTGAGGAATATGCAAATAAACAGTCCCCATTTGATGAACAAAGTAATTCCAGAAGAGAACTAATTTAGGAAGAAATAACTAACAATGCTTCAGAATTATTACAAACTGTTAAAGAATTAAGAACTGAAATGGAAACAGTTAAAAAGGAGAAAGAGAGAATTCTAAGAGCTCAAGAGGAGCTGAACCAGATATTGATGGAAAATTTTCAGATTGAAGGAAAAGATAAACAAATAGTATCCGAAAATATGTCCTACCAACATAAAAGTAAACAATCCAAACAGTCTAAAATTGAAAGTAGTTCATCCTCTGAAATTTATGGTGACTCACACAAGAAGAATCGCCAGTACACTATTGATAGGAGTGAGGATAACTACCATTCTTGGAAAAGAAAATTTAAGCCTTACGAGGAAATTTCGGGAGAATTTAAGAAGATAAAACCACCAACTTTCAATGGTGAAATTGAGAAAGGTGAGGACGTCGAAGCATGGCTGTCTAGAATGAAGAAGTATTTCCAAATCTATAATTACTCCAACCAACTAAAAGCAAGAATGGCCATTTACAACTTAACTGGAAAGGCAGATATCTGGTGGCAGGATTTAAAATGAGTAAAAGGTATTAAGAAAAAGAACATTAACTAGAGTACCTTTAAAAAATACTTTAAAAAGAAGTTTCTGTCAGATCAGTATTATGAAGAGTGAGCTAAAGAATTCTATGAACTGAAGTTGTGAACTATAAACATGAAAGAATTAAACAATAAATTTTTAAGTTTACTACGTTATGTTCCTTAAATTATGGATGAGAAGCCTAAGGTGTAGAGGTTTCTAAGTTGTTTACCTTTTTACATTAAAGACAGAATTGAATACGATAACCCAAAAACCCTTGAGGAGGCTATGCGAAAGGAAATTTTTTTGTATGAGCATAACTGAAAAAGGGAAAGTATGCCAAACTAGAAGGCTAAGAGGTCTAATAATTTTGAACAAAAGAAGAAGGGTTATATATCTAACCATAATTTTAGGAATAATAACATCCGTAATTTTCCTAATAAGAATTTCCAAGGAAATAAAGGTAATTCATAGTCAAACCCTAATGGCCCTAGAAACAAAGAATCTGCTAATAATCACAGCAACTACATTAAGAATAATGAACGTAAAGACCTAGTAAAGTGTTGGGATTTTAATGGACCTCGTTATGCATCAATCTGCCCTAACAGAAAGAAGACTGTCAGCAACATTCATACAGTGCAGGAGGAGATGATTGTTGGTGACTTAGCAAGGGCCATGCCTGGGATCAACGTGGTGCTGGAGAATAGGCAGGCTGATTATCAAACTTCCATGATGGAAGTAGAAGGTAAGCTGGATCAAACACCCATTTCTATTTTAATTGACCTAGGGGCTAGCCTGAGTTATGTTTCTCCTAATTTAGTAGAAAAATGCAATTTATCAGTAGACAAGTTTGCAAAGTCATGGTTAGTTCAACTAGATACTAGGGCAAAATAAAAGTGATTAGTTTTGTAAAAGGTTGTACTATAATTATGAATTAGTTTGAAACCTCTGTGAAGCTAAATGTACTTCCTTTAGGCTCTTATGACATGTTAATTGATATGGATTGGTTAGAATAGCATAGAGTAATTTTTAACTACTTCGATAAAACTTTTACATGTGTAAATAATGAAGGAGAAACAGTAATCGTAACAGGAATTCCTAGGAAAATAGCTATCAGACAAATATCTACCTTTCAATTAAAGACAGCTATTTGGAAGGGTTATAAAGCCTTTGTTGTAACTGTAATTAATGAAGAACATATTAATAATGAAGATAAACTAAAACTGGAATATATTCCAATCTCGAGGGGGTATTCAAATGTATTTCCGAAAGAAATTATGGGACTTCCTCCGAAAAGGGAATTAGAAATCATGTCATGTACCCATACCCCATTATCATGCGGAATTAAAAATTTCATCGAGAACCTTTACTGTTCAACGAACACAGGGTATGGTCATGAACCACTTCTTGACCTTTTCGACACTGTCACACTCCCTCCCGTCTTCCATTTATCAGTTCGATGATCTACAAGGAAATATCTAAGAGGAGATCAGACAGTGGAGAGAAAACATGACAGGAAACAACGATACCAAACGATCCCACTGACTGAAACCAAATCAATGATTCAGAATCCACCCACAAAAATCAACTATGTGAAAATCCCAAGTTGTGGGGTTGAAAAGTTATAAAAAAACTGCAATCTCCCTTCCTGCAATCCGTATCTCGCATCTCGCATTGGAAACAAATGAACGGTGGAGAATCATCACGCGAATATCAACGTCGCAGATAATTGAATTGAGGGATTGGGAATTGTGGAAATTGTGACACCGCAATTCTCCATCCTGCATCCTACATCCCGCAAGTTGCAGAAGGGAAATCTACCGAAACCAAAATATGCAGAATGACATTCCACATCCCGCATCCCGTAATCCTGCAATTTTACGCAAAGGAATATTTCTCGCAGGAAACTCAACTTGTCACTGAAGTCTTGGATCGATCTAATCATTCAGGCCATTACCAATCTAACCAATCTACCCTGCAACTTAGTTAAGATGCATTGATGGAAAACATGCATGGATGCATATAATTACAGTTATTCAAAGGAACAATGCATCAATTCAACGCAGCAACATGTTCATCACATTCCATCAAGCAATTTACAATACAAGAATACAATTGCAGAGAGTAACATAGACAAGAACACTTATCTTGAATAGAAGTTGTCCCATAATCAACTATGTCGTTACAATGTTCCACCCAACCATAGGCCAGTGTGCTCATCAATCTTTTAGGGACACCACCACCCCCGAGATGGGCATGATTTCCTCAAGGAATAAGGGAACACTAGTAGACTCATACATAGCCAAGGTGCAATAACATTGAGACAAGCCAACACAGTTGGGTTTATTAGGATGTAGGGTAAAACATTACAACAAAAGGGTTTCACAGGCCACTCACCCAAGCCATCTCACGGTTGGGTACCACATATTGAACACATCCAAGCAAACATTTACCTTTAAGGACCAGTCAAGCCAACGGATGGGTTTATCAGACTGTACACAGTTAAGCCATCTCACTACTGGGTTTATCAGGCTAACTAGCCAAGCCAGCATTTGCAGTTGGGCTTATAAGACTATCCATATAAAGGTTACTCACTAGGTCAAATACAACAAGACACAACCAAGCCAACAGATGGGTTTATTAGGCTACTAGAAAAGCCATCTTTCTCGTTGGGTTTATCATGCTTCCAAGGAAATGGGAAAGAAGAACTACTAAGCTAGTGAGCTCATCTACAGAGCAAAGAACACCTTCACAAGACCTATCTGGCTTGGATTCCCTACTTCCTACACACCCAACACAAGGAAGTGTCCCCTTCTCTTCTCCACAATCCCTCGGGCTACACCTTCCCTTCCAGTGCTCTTCAAGATGTGCATAGTAGGTTTACCAATCACTCTTATCTTATTGTGAGGTTCCACACTAGGTTTATCAAGCACGTTCTACATCTCTCCAATTCCTAAGTCTTGTACATAGCTCAGACCCAAACTAGGGTGCACAAAATAACAACCACAGGGAGACCCCACAACAGCGGCTTTACTCTAGAACCTGAGCAACAATGCCTGATACACTTTGTAGTTTAAGACAATGCTGCAACACAGCAATCATAGACTTTCTAAGGGAAAAACACTCGCAGAACGCGAAGGATATACACAGGTAGAGCTCTGATGCTATCGCAATGTCACTAAACACTTGTAGAACATGAAGTATACGCACGGGAAGAGCTTTGGTACTACCACAATGTCACTCTTCTCAGTAAGTGAAGATGGTGGTGAATGATGACGAATGAACCATCACATTTCACAACCCTCAAAATGTGAGAGTAAATAAAAAATGTGAACGTGTGGGTAAAAAATGGCATACGGTTCTGGTGTTTTCTTGTCCATGCAAGA
Source organism: Pseudotsuga menziesii (assembly GCA_001517045.1). Lineage (NCBI taxonomy): Eukaryota > Viridiplantae > Streptophyta > Pinopsida > Pinales > Pinaceae > Pseudotsuga > Pseudotsuga menziesii. The sequence goes on along the minus strand of LPNX011032576.1, from coordinate 36,464 downwards.
AAAACACGACATTCAAAAACTGGGTGCTCTACCCAATTCAAAATTTCCCATACTCTTCCCCTTCCAAGCAATAACAACCTCAACCACCTTTTGGCAGAATAAATGGCTAGGAAGAGAAGACAAGAAAGAGGGTAGTTGATAGTTCTGATGGGTTCTCCCCATGACACATGGCCTTTCTCCTAACTGCCTTAAGGTTAACATTCCCACCCCCTTGTCCTTAAGAAAATCATGCTCCCATCTCATTATTCGTTGCATTGACATAGCTAGCTATGGGTTTCCATTAATTTGCATATTTACATGATGTTTACAAATGTGCTTGACTTAGCNAACATTAATCAATGACAGGGCCTTGGCCTTGAGCTCCTTGTCATGATTCGATATAATATTTACATCATATACATTAATGCAACGGGGTCAAAACTGGGGTGTTCCATTCCCCTCCCCCTTCAATAGCATTGTTCTCAGTGCTTACAAAATTGAACAAAATGATACACTGCCATCGCCTCAGTGCTCCACATATTTGAACAAAAATGGATGTGCCAATTGCATGGCATCCTCCAGCTCCCATGTATCCTCTTCAGGGCCGTAGTGCTCCCACTGTACCTATGCCTATCCTATGGCTCGGTTTCAGAGCATGGTGACCTTCCTGTCGAGGATGCGCATTGGCTCGATTCGGAACTCTCCCTCGGGTTCCACTTGAATCACATCCCAATTTATCACATGCTTAGGGTCATGTATATATTTCTTAAGCAAAGAAACATGAAAAACATTATGAGCCCTAGTGCTAGTAGGCAATGCAAATCTATATGCAACTGGCCCTATTCTTTCAAGCACTTCGAATGGCCCAGAGTATCTAAGGGACAGCTTGGCACAACTTCCAAGATTCAAGGAACTATTCTTTGCCCTCACTCTGAGGTAAACATGATCCCCAATACTAAACTCTTTGTTCACACTATGCTTATCAGCATAGATTTTCTGTTTGTCTTGGGATTCCTTCATATTCTGCCTAATATTTACAACCTCTTGCTCCATATCCTTGAGCAATTATGGACCAATCACAACTCTTTTCTCTAGATTAACCCAAGTCACTTGTGTCCTACACCTCCTACCATACAAGGCTTCATATGGACTCATCCCCAAGGATGCTTGTTGTCCATTTTTATAAGAAAAATATACCACATGTAGATAATCTTCCCACTTGGTTGGTTTGTCCATCACGTACATGCGAAGCATGTCTTTAAGCACTTGGTTTACCTTCTCTATCTGCCCATCAGTCTGAGGATGGTAAGCAGTGCTGAAGTTCAGCTTTGTACCCAAATATGCAAACAACCCCTTCTAGAAATTGCAAGTGAACTTGACATCACTGTCAGAAACTATTGCCTTAGGAAATCCATGCAATTTGAAAATATCCTTCATGAAGATATTTGCAATGTCATCAGTCTTATGCGTAGACTTAACTGGTATAAAATGTGATTCCTTTGTCAACTTGTCCACTGCAACCATGATGGAATCATGATGTATCCAAGTCATTGGTAATACTATAATAAAATCCATGGAAATAAATTCCCATTTCCATTCTAGAACTGGAAAAGGCTGCAACAAACCCGCTGGGTGTTCATGCTCAACCTTCACCTGCTGACATTTCATGCACCTGAAAATGTATTCAGCGGTGTCCCTTTTCATTCCTGGCCAGAAGTACTGCTTTCTAGCTATAGCAATTGTCTTCCGATATCCTGGGTGACCAGAATATGGAGCTTGATGGATCTCGTCCATAACAACTCTCCTCAAATTTGCTAGCTTTGGAGTATAAATTATGCCTTTATAAGTAATAAGTACATCTTCCTCTAATTTATATCCCTCATACCTGTTTTCAAGGCTTTGCTGCTGCAATTTATCGTTAATCTACACATACAATTCATCTTGAGCAACATTATTAGCAATTTGTTGCCTCAACTCTGATTGGAAAACACTAATGGATGCCACATGCATTTCCTGCACCTTCCTACTGAGTGCATCAGCTACCTTATTCTCTTTTCATTTTATGTGTTTGATTTCAAAATCAAACTCACATAAGAAATCTAGCCATCTAGTTTGCCTAGCATTTAGACTAGGGTGATCAAACAAATACTTCATACCACAATGGTATGTCCTTAGCTCAAATATTCTTCCCATCAAGTAATACCTCCACATCTTGAGAGCATGTACTATGGTTGCAAGTTCCATATCATGAGTAGCATAGTTCTTCTTATGTTCCTTCAACTTTCTAGACTCATAACATATCATGTGTTTGTCTTGCATAAGGACTCCTCCAAGCCCTTGACCACATACATCAGTACACATCTCACTGCTGGAAGCTTTCTTCACACCTCACTGTCCATTCAAAATTTATTCCCTTTTTTTGCAAAGAATTAATGGCATGTGAAACCTTGGATAATCCTTCAATGAATATCTTGTATTATCCTGCAAATCCCAGAAAATATCTCACATCTGTCACATTTCTTGGAGTAGGCCAATTCATAATGGTTGCAATCTTGTCAGGGTCCATAGATATACCCTCTTTTGAGATAATGTGACCCAAATACTGAAGTTTGTCTCTATAGAATTCACACTTTCTCAGCTTTGCATATAACCGATGTTCCCTAAGCAATTGTAATGTCAATCTCAAATGATATTCATGCTCTTCCTCATTCTTAGAGTAAACAAGAATGTCATCAAGGAAAACAAGAACAAACTTGTCCAAATACCTATTGAAGGCACTATTCATACGGCACATAAATATAGCTGGTGCATTTGTGAGACCAAATGGTACCACTACAAAATCATAATGTCCATACCTTGTTCTGAAGGTTGTCTTATGAATGTATTCATCCTTGATTCTCACCTGATGGTAACCCAACCTCAAGTCAATCTTGGAAAATACCTTTTCTCCTCTCATTTGATCAAAGAGGTCATCAATCCTAGGTAAAGGATACTTGTTATGTACTGTGACTTTATTTAGCTATCTGTAATCAATATACAATATTAGTGTGCCACCTTTCTTCTTTAAAAATAGAACCGATGCTCCCCAAGGGGACACACTCAGACTGATATACTTTTTCTCCAACAGCTCTTGCAGCTGCATCTTTATCTCTAACACTTTCGGCGTACTCATTCTGTAGGGTGTCTTAGATACTGGTGCTACTCCTAGCATGAGTTCATTCATGAAATCAATGTCCCTCTTTGGAGGAATCCTTAGAATCTCATCAGGAAAAACATACTTGAATTCCTGCAATACACGGAAGTCCTTCAACCTAAGAGTTTCATTCTTTGTTACCTCCAAAATATGAGCTACATATAACTGACAACCTTTCCTACAAAACTTCTTCAATTGCATTGTTGAAATATGCCTTATAGAGATCACCTTTGGAATGCCTCTTACCACTCTCAGGTTCCCTTCTTCATCCATGCATTCAAAAGTGTTATGGTAACAGTCTAGCTTTACCCTACGAGCTTCTAACCAATCCATTCCAATGAGAACATCATAGGAACCAAGGGGTATAACATTCATATCTACACAGATGACCAATCCATTCATCACTAATGGACACTTCTATACCACTTTACTAACCTTTCTCTTAGTTCCAATGGCTAGATGAACTAACCATGAATTTTTATGCCTTGCTTTATTTATAGCACAAATCTCCACTACTCTAGGAACAATGTAGCTATGGGTAGAACCGGCGTCAATCAAAATAGAAATATATTGCTCATCAATCTTACCTGCAACTTCAACCACAGTTGACTGGTGATTTTCCTGGTGGTCCTCCATCGCTATGTAAATCCTAGGGATGTCCCTTGCTACTTGACCCACTGTTTCTTCCTCTTGAAGGTTGTAAGCTGGCCTTCCACTCTCATTCTTGAGTGGGAAATTCTTGCACATGTTGGGTCCTCCACATCTCCAACATTGGAATGGTTCTCTGATCTATTGTGGATCTCTTGTATTTTCTCGCACCACTCTAGCTGGTTGCTTTTTAGCTTGGGATGGCTACTTCTGCTGATTTCTGAAGCTAGAAGGCTTAAAACCTTTCTTCCTTTGGTCGTACTTCTCATTCTTCTTGTCCTTCCAAGTCTTCTGATAATCAGGTTTGCCTCTGCTTTTCTCATTTCAATACTTAGCTTTCATTATTGTTTCTTCCAGAGTTCTAGGCTCATAAAACTCAATTCTGTCTTTGTAATACTGAGTCAATCCACTCAGGAAACACTACCTTTTCACCTTATCGTTCTTAATATACTTGACATATCTCAATAGTTCTAGGAACCTGTTCGCATACTCTTCCATGTTCTACTATCCCAATATTAGCTCATGGAATTATTTAATCTTGTCATCGTAGTACTTGTCAGAGAGATAATTCAGCTTGAAGTACTTCTGGAACTGTTTCCACACACGTTTCCTTTCATTAAGCTTCTTCACTTTCCTGCAGTGCTCCCACCATATGGATGCCCCACCAGTCAAATTGAAGATGGCTACTCTAGCCTTCATATTTCTTGAATAGTCCTGGACTTGGAAATACTTCCTCATCCCAAAAATCCAAGCCTCATCTTCTTGATCGTTCTTTGTCTCACCATTGAAGGTAGGCGACCTTGCCTTTTTAAACTCATCTCATGAGTTGTTCCTGTAACGTCTCCTTCTCTTTTCTCTGTGAGACGAAGAGCTAGAATCCTTAGTGGATACTTTGGATTTAGATGAATCACTAGGAGACCTATTCCTTCTTCTGGTACTGCTCTTACTACCTTCTAGACTTGCTGGACGTCGTCCCGAACTCATTCGTCGCTGTATGCCTATCAAACTTTTCAACATGGCAGCATTCACCTGATGCTGCTCTTCCTGATATTTAATCATCCTTCTCATGGTGGCTGCAATGTCCAGTGACATCTATTGAAATATCCTTCCATTAGATTCTATATCATCATTTCTGGATCGGACATTTTCCCCCATAGCGTCTTGCACACGCTCATAGGAATCTCGTGCCTCATATCATTTCTGAGCCAACAACCCACTTTTCCAAAATGTACTATGACTCTGAAAAATGTTTTATCAACACCATTCATTAGATACATAGTAACTCAAAATCAAAACCATCTTACTTACTGTCACCTAGCCTATCTAGGGCCAATGCTGTAACCAACAGCTTTTTGAACTGATTCATGTCCCATCTAGGCCCAGTGCTGCAACTTGTAGCTCTGATACCACAATGTAGTGTACTACAAGTTGGTATCAGAGTTTACTCTTTACTTCTTTTCTAGCCCATGCAGGCCCAATGCTGCAACCGATAGCTTTGATATCACAATGTCACGTACCCATACCCCATTACCATGCGGAATTAAAAATTTCATCGAGAACCTTTACTGTTCAACAAACATAGGGCAGGGTTGTGAACCACTCCTTGAAATTTTGAACACTGTCACACTCCCTCCCATATTCCATTGATCAGTTCGATGATCTGCAAGGAAATATCTCAGAGGAGATCTGACGGCAGAGAGAAAACATGACGAGAAACAACGACCCCAAATGATCCCACTGACTAAAACCAAATCAACGGTTCAAAATCCAACCGCAAAAATCAACAATGCGGAAATCCTAAGTTGTGGGGTCAAAAAGTTACAAAAAAATTGCAATCTCCCTTCCCACAACCCACATCTCGCATCCCGCATTGAAAACAGATCAACAACGGAGAATCATCCTGCGAAGATCGACATCGTGGAGAATTCAATTGCGGGATTGTGAATTGTGGAAATCGTGACACTGCGATTCTGCATACCGCATTCCACATCCTGCAAGTTGTGGAAGGAAAATATACATAAACCAAAATATGCAAAATGGCATTCCACATACCGCATCCCGCAATCCTGCAAATTTGCGCAAAGGACGGTTTCTAGCAGGAAACTCAACTTTTCACTGAAGTCTTGGATCAAGTTGATTATTTAGGCCATTACCAATCTAGCCAATATACCCTGCAACTTAGTTCAAATGCAATTATAGAAAACATACATGGATTCCTATAATTACAGTTATTCAAAGGAACAATGCATCAATTCAACATAGCAACATGTTCATCACATTTCATCAAGAAATTTACAATACAAGAAATACAATTGCAGAGAATAACATAGACAAAAGCACTTCTCTTGAACAAAACTTGTCCCTCAACCAACTATGTCGATGCAACGTTCCACCCAACCATAGGCCAATGCGCTCATTAATCTCTCAATGACACTACCACCCCCGAGCTGGGCATCATTTCCTCAAGGAATAAGGGAACACTAGTAGACTCATACATAGCCAAGGTGCAATAACACTCAGCCAAGACAATATAGTTGGGTTTATCAGGTTGTAGGGTAAAACATTACAAAAGATGGGTTTCACAGGCCACTCAACCAAGCCACCTCATAGTTGGGTATCAAAAACTGAACACAGTCAACCCAACATTCACCTTTAAGGACTAGTCAAGCCAACAGATGGGTTTATCAGATTGTACACAGTCAATCGATCTTGCTGCTAGGTTTATCAGATTCGCAGTTGGGTTTATCAATCTATCTAGCCAAATGTTACTCACCATGTCAAACACAACAAGACACAACCAAGCCAACAGATGGGTTTATCAGGCTACCAACCAAGCCATCTTTCCTGTTGGGTTTATTAGGCTTCCAAGGCAATGGGCAGGAAGAACTACTCAGCTAGTGAGAACATCTACAGACTAAGAATGCATTCACAAGACCTATCCGTCTTGGCTTCCCTACTGCCTACACACACAACACAAGGAAGTGTCCCCTTCTCTACTCCACAATCCCTCGGTCTACACCTTCCCTTCTAGTGCTCTTTAGGATGTGCATAGGAGGTTTACCAACCACTCTTATCTTATCATGAGGTTCCACACTACGTTTATCAAGCACGTTCTATGTCTCTCCCATTCCTAAGTATTGTACATATCTCAGACCCAAACCAGGGTGCACAACACAACAACCATAGGGAGACTCCATAACAATGGATTTACTCTGGAACACGGGCAACAGGGTCTCATACACTTTGTAGTTTATGACAACACTGCAACACAACAATCACAGTCTTTCCAAGGGAAAAACACTCGTAGAACACAAAGGATATACACAGATAGAGCTCCGCTGCTATCACAATGTCACTAAACACTCGCAGAACGTGAAGGATACGCACAGGAAGAGCTCGACTGCTACCACAATGTCACTCTTCCCAAGAAGCAAAGATGGTGGTGAAAGATGATGAATGAACTAGCACATTCTGCAACCCTCAGAACGTGAGAGTAAATAAAAAAATGTGAACATGTCGGTCAAAACTGGCATACGGTTCTGGTGTTTCTTGTCCATGTAAGCAAAAAATGACATTCAACAACTGGGTGCTCTGCCCAAATCAAAATTTCCCATACTCTTCCCCTTCCAAGAAATAACTACCTCAACCACCTTTGGGCAGAATAAATGGTTGGGAAGAGAAGACAAGAAAGAGGGTAGTTCACTGTTCTGATGGGTTCTCCACATGACACATGGATTTTCCCCAAACTGGCTCAAGGTCAACATTTCCACCCCCTTATCCTTAGGAAAATCATGCCCCCATCTCATTATTCGTTGCATTGACATAGTTGGCTATGGGTTTCCATTAATTTGCATATTTACATGATGTTTACAAATAGGCTTGATTTAGCACAGAAACCATAGGCATCGACCATGATCACCTATATACCAAACATTAATCAATGATAGGGCCTTGGCCTTGAGCTCCTTGTCATGATTTGATATAATATTTACATCATATACATTAATGCAACGAGTTCAAAACCGGGGTGTGACACTCCCCTCCCCTTTCAATAGCACTATCCGCGGTGCTTACAAAATTGAACAAAATGTTACACTCACATTGCCTCAGTGCTCCGCATATTTGACCAAAAATGGATGTGCCAATCACATGGCATCCTCCAACTCCCATGTAGCCTCTTCAGGGTCAAAGTTCTCCCATTGTAGCTTTACCTATCCTATGGCTCGGTTCCAGAGCATGGTGACCTTCCTATCGAGGATGTGCATTGGCTCGATTTGAAACTCTCCCTCGGGTTCCGCTTGAATCACACCCCAATTTATCACATGGTTAGGGTCATGTATATATTTCTTAAGCAAAGAAACATGAAAAACATTATGAGCGCTAGTGCTAGCAGGAAATGCAAGTCTATATGAAACTAGCCCTATTATTTCAAGAACTTTGAATGATCCACAGTATCTGAGTGAGAACTTGGCACAACTTTCAAGCTTCAAGTAACTCTTCTTTTCCCTCACTCTAAGGTAAACATGATCCCCAATACTGAACTCTCTGTTCATGCTATGCTTATCAGCATATCTTTTCTATCTGTCCTGGGCTGCCTTCAGATTCTACCTGATCTTTACAACCTCTTTCTTCATCTCCTTGAGCAATTATAGACCAATCACAACTCTTTTCACTGGATTATCCCAAGTCACTATTGTCCTAAACCTCCTGCCATACAAGGATTCATATGGACTCATCCACAAGGATTCTTACTGTCCATTGTTATAAGCAAACTCTACCAGGTGTAGATAATCTTCCCACTTGATTAGTTTGTCCATCACATACATGCAAAGCATGTCTTCAAGCACTTGGTTTACCCTCTCTGTCTACCCATCAATATGAGGATGGTAAGAAGTGCTAAAGTTCATATTTGTACCCAAATCTACAAACAACCCCTTCCAAAAATTGGAAATGAACTTGGCATCTCTGTCAGAGACTATTGTCTTAGGCAATCCATGCAATTTGAAAATCTCCTTCATGAAGATATTTGCAATGTCATCAGTCTTATGCATAGACTTAACCGGTATAAGATGTGATTCCTTTGTAAAATTGTCCACCACAGCAATGATGGAATCATGTTGTATCCAAGTCATTTGCAATCTTGTAATAAAATCCATGGAAATAACTTCCCATTTCCATTCTAGAACTGGAAAAGGTTGCAACAAACCTGCTTGGTGTTGATGCTCAACCTTCACCTGTTGACATTTCATGCAACTAGAAATGTATTCAGCCATGTCCCTTTTCATTCCTAGCTGGTAGTACTGCTTTCTAGTTGTAGCAATTGTCTTCTGATATCTTGGGTGACCAGAATATGGAGCTTGATGGATCTTGTCCATAAAAACTCTCCTCAAATCCACTACCTTTGGAATGTAAATTCTGCCTTTATAAGTAAAAATTCCATCTTCCTCTAATTTATATCCCTCATACCTATTTTCAAGGATTTTTTGCTGCAATTTCTCCTTAATATGCACATACAATTCATCTTCAGCAACATGATTAACAATTTGCTTCCTCAACTTCGATTGGAAAACACTAATGGATGCCACATGCATTTCCTGCACCTTCCTGCTGAGTGCATCAACTAATTTATTCTCTTTTCCTTTTTTGCATTTGATTTCAAAATCAAACTCACATAAAAAATCCAGCCATCTAGTTTTCCTAGCATTGAGACTAGGCTGATCAAACAAATACTTCATACCACAATGGTATGTCCTCAGTGCTTTGCATATTTGAAGAAAAATGGATGTTCCAATCACATGGCATCCTCCAGCTCCCATGTAGCCTCTTCAGGGCCATAGTGCTCCCACTGTACCTTTGCTTGTCGTATGGCTTGGTTCTGAAGCATAGTGACCTTCCTGTCAAGGATGCGCATTGGCTCGATTCAAAACTCTCCCTCAAGTTCCACCTGAATCACATCCCAATTTATCACATGCTTAGGGTCATGTATATATTTCTTAAGCAAAGAAGCATGAAAAACATTATGAGCCCTAGTGCTAGCAGGAAATGCAAGTCTATATGCAACTGGCCCTATTCTTTCAAGCACTTCAAATGGCCCACAATATCTAAGTGACAACTTGGCACAACTTCCAAGCTTCAAGGAACTATTCTTTGCCCTCACTCTGAGGTAAACATGATCCCCAATACTGAACTCTTTGTTCACACTATGCTTATCAGCATAGCTTTTCTATTTGTCTTGGGATTCCTTCAGATTCTGCCTGATATTTAAAACCTCTTGCTCCATCTCCTTGAGAAATTATGGACCAATCACAACTTTGTTCACTAGATTATCCCATGTCACTTGTGTCCTACACCTCTTGCCATACAAAGCTTCATATGGAATCATCCCCAAGGATGCTTGTTGTCCATTTTTATAAGCAAAATATACCACGTGTAGATAATCTTCCCACTTGGTTGGTTTTTCCATCACGTACATGAAAAGCATGTATTTAAGCACTTGGTTTACCCTCTTTATCTTCCCATCAGTCTGAGGATGGTAAGCAGTGATGAAGTTCAACTTTGTACCCAAATCTGCAAACAACCCCTTCCAGAAATTGGAAGTGAACTTGGCATCTCTGTTAGAAATTATTGCCTTAGGTAATCCATGCAATTTGAAAATATCCTTCATGAAGATATTTGTAATGTCATCAGTATTATGCATAGACTTAACCCTTATAAAATGTGATGCCTTTGTCAACTTGTACACCACAACCATGATGGAATCATGCTGTCTCCAAGTCATTGGTAATCCTATAATAAAATCCATGGAAATAACTTCCCATTTCCATTCTAGAACTGGCAAAGGCTGCAACAAACCCGATAGGTGTTCATGCTCAACCTTCACCTGCTGACATTTCATGCACCTGGAAATGTATTCAGCCATGTCCCTTTTCATTCCTAGCCAAAAGTACTTCTTTCTAGTTGTAGCAATTGTCTTTTGATATCCTGGGTGACTAGAATATGGAGCTTGATGGATCTCGTCCATAACAACTCTCCTCAAATATGCTAGCTTTGGATTATAAATTATGCCTTTATAAGTAAGAAGTACATATTCCTCTAATTTATATCCCTCATACCTCTTTTCAAGGCTTTGCTGTTACAATTTATCCTTAATCCACACATACAATTCATCTTGAGCAACATTATTAACAATTTGATGCCTCAACTCTGATTGGAAAACACTAATGGATGCCACATGCATTTCTTGCACCTTCCTGCTGAGTGCATCAGCTACCTTATTCTCTTTTCCTTTTATGTGTTTGATTTCAAAATCAAACTCACATAAGAAATCTGCCATCTAGTTTGCCTAGCATTTAGACTAGGTTGATCAAACAAATTCTTCATACCACAATGGTCTGTCCTTAGATCAAATATTCTTCCCATCAAGTAATGCCTCCACATCTTGAGAGCATGTACTATGGCTGCAAGTTCCAGATCATGAGTAGCATATTTATTCTCATGTTCCTTCAACTTTCTAGAATCATAACATATCACGTGGTTGTCTTGCATAACGACTCCTTCAATCCCTTGACCACATGCATCAGTACACACCACAAAATATTTCGCTGGGTCTGCAACTTTCAAAACTGATGCACTAGTGAGAAGATTCTTCAACCGTTGGAAGCTTTCTTCACACTTCACTGTCCATTCAAACTTTATGCCCTTCTTTTGCAAAGAAGTAATGGCATGTGCAACCTTGTAGAATCCTTCAATGAATCTCCTGTAGTATCTTGCAAGTCCCATAAAATATCTCACATCTGTCACATTTCTTGGAGTAGGCCAATTCATAATGGCTTCAATCTCATTAGGGTCCACAGATATACACTCTTCTGAGATAATGTGACCCAAGTACTGAATACTATCTCTATAGAAGTCACGCTTTCTCAACTTTGCATACAACCGATGTTCCCTAAGCTATTGTAATGTCAATCTCAAATGATCTTCATGTTCTTCCTCATTCTTAGAGTAAACAAGAATGTCATCAAGGAAAACAAGAACAAACTTGTCCAAATACCTACTGAAGACGCTATTCATAAGGCACATAAATGTAGTTGGTGCATTTATGATACCAAATGGTACCACTACAAACTCATAATGTCCATACCTTGTTCTGAAGGTTGTCTTATGAATGTCTTCATCCTTGATTGTCACCTAATGGTAACCCGACCTCAAGTCAATCTTGGAAAATACCTTTGCTCCTCTCATTTGATCAAAGAGGTCATCAATACTAGGCAAATGATACTTGTTCTTTACTATGACTTTGTTTAGCTGTCTGTAATCAATACACAATCTGAGTGTGCCATCTTTCTTCTTTACAAATAGAACTAGTGCTCTTCAAGGGGACACACTCGACCTGATATACGTTTTCTCCAACATCTCTTGTAGCTACAGCTTCAACTCTAACATTTCTAATGTACTCATTCTATAGGGTGTCTTGGATACTGGTGCTACTCCTGGCATGAGTTCAATCGTGAAATCAATGTCCCTCTTCGGAGGAAGCCCTGGAATCTCATCAGGAAAAACATCCATGAATTCCTACAATACACGGAAGTCCTCCAACCTAAGAGTTTAATTCTTTGTTTCCTCCAAAATATGAGCTGCATACAACTGGAAACCTTTCCTAGAGAACTTCTTCAACTGGATTGTTGAAATATGCCTCATAGATATCACCTTTTGAATGCCTCTTACCACTCTCGAGTTCCCTTCTTCATCCATGCATTTAGAAGTATTATGGTAACACTCTAGATTTACCCTATGAGCTTCTAACCAATCCATTCCAATGAGAACATCATAGGAACCAAGGGGTAGAACATTTAGATATACACATGTGACCAATCCATTCATCACTAATGGACACTTCTCTACCACTTCAATAACCTTTCTCTTAGTTCCACAGGCTAGTTGAACTAACCATGATTTGCTATGCCTCAATTTCTTGAAAGCACAAATCTCCACTACTCTAGGAGTAATTTAGCTATTGGTAGAACCAGGGTCAATCATAATAGAAACAGATTGCTCAGTAATCTTACCTGCAACTTCAACCACAGTTGACTGGTGATCTTCCTAGCGGTCCTCCAGTGCTGCATAAATCCTAGGGACAACCCTTGCTACTTGACCCACTGTTTCTTCCTCTTGAAGGTTGTAAGCTGGCCTTGCACTCTCATTCTCGATTGGGCAATTCCTACGCATGTGGGGTCCTCCATGTCTCCAACATTGCAGTTGTTCTCTGATCTGTTGTGGATCTCTTTTCTTTTCTCCCACCACTCTAGCTAGTTTCTTTTTCGCTTGGGATGGTTGCTTCTACTGATTTATGAAGCTAGAAGGTTTAAAACCTTTCTTCCTTTGGTCGGAATTCTCATTCTTCTTGTCCTTCCAAGTCTTCTGATAGTTAGGTTATCCTCTACTTTGCTCCTAGAAATAGTTAGCTTTCCTTATGGTTTCTTCCAGATTTCTAGGCTCATAAAACTCAACTCTATCTTTGTAAGACTGAGGCAATCCACTCAAGAAACGCTAGATTTTCACCTTCTCATCCTTAATATACCTGACATATCTCAATAGTTCTAGGAACCTGTTCACATACTCTTACATGGTTTTTTGTCCCAATCTCAGCTCATGGAATTATTTAGTCTTGTCATCGTAGTACCTGTCAGAGAGATATTTCTGGTTGAAGTACTTCTAGAACTGTTTCCACATAATTTTCCTTTCGTTAATATTCTTCACTTGCTTGTAGTGCTCCCACCATATGGATGTCCTATCAATCAAATTGAGGATGGCTACTCTAGCCTTCATATTTCCTGAATAGTCCTAGACTTGGAAATATTTCCTCATCCCAAGAAGCCAAGCCTTAGCTTCTTTACTGTTCTTTGTATCACCATTGAAGGTAGGTAGCCTTGCCTTCTTAAACTTATCTCGTGAGTTTTTCCTATAACGTCTCCTTCTCTTTTCCATCTGAGACGAAGAGCTAGAATCCTCAATGGATCCTTTGGATTCATTTGACTCACTAGGAGAGTTCTTCCTTATTCTGGTACTACTCTTACTACCTTCTGGAATTGCTAGACATCGTCCCAAACTCATCCGTCTTTGGATGTCTGTCAAACTTTGCAACATGGAAACATTCAGTTGATGCTTCTCTTCCTCAACTTTAATAAGGATTCTCATGGTGGCTACAATGTCTAGCGATGTCTCTCAAAATCTCCTTCCATTAGATTCTATATCATCACTTCTGGCTCGGATGTTCCCCCCCATAGCGTCTTGCGCATGCTCATCGGAATCTCATGCCTCATATCTGTCATAGGTCCTCATGGATGAGGCAACAACACACTTTTCCAAAATGTACTATGACTCTGCAAAATGTGTTATCAACACCATTCATTAGATACAAAGTAACTAAAAATAAAAACCATATTACTTACTGTCACCTGGCCTATCTAATCCCAATGTTGTAACCGACAGCTTTTTAAACTGATTCCTGGCCCATCCAGGCCCAATGCTACAACCCGAATCTCTAATACCACAATGTAGTGTACTAGAAACTTGTATCAAAGGGTACTCTTGACTGCTTTTCGGCCCATCCAGGTCCAATTCTGCAAACCATAGCTCTGATACGACAATGTCACGTACCCATACCCCATTATCATGCGGGATTAAAAATGTCATCGAGAACCTTTACTGTTCAAAAAAAACAGGGCATGGTCGCGAACCACTCCTCGACCTTTCGAACACTGTCACACTCCCTCCCATCTTCCATTGATCATTTCGACGATCTTCAAGGAAATATCTTAGAGGAGATCGGATGATGGGGAGAAAAGACGACTAGAAACAACGACCCCAAACAATCTCGCTGACTGGAACCAAATCAATGGTGCGGAAAGCTTGAGTTGTGGGGTCAAAAAGTTACAAAAAAATTGCAATCTCCCTTCCCACGACCCACATCGTGCATCGAAAACAGATCAACAGCCGAGAACCACTCTGCAAAGATCGACGGTGCATTAGGGACAAATTTTAGCCTAGTGGGCTATTTTTCCATGTTTTTCTCCCAAAAGATATTCACCATTTTGCATTTTTTGAAGCCCCGTTTCACCCAATTTTGATGGGGTAAACAATTTTCACCCTAAAAATTGCCAAATTATTATATAAATGATATAGATTCCTTGGACATTTTTTTTTTGAAAAATATCGCCAATCATTTTATAGTTGGTGTTTTAAGAATTGGAAATATTCACCAACATTTATACACTTTTAAATAACTATGGTTCCTTAAAAGCATCCCTGTGCAGGATTGGGAATTGTGGAAATAATGACATTGTGATTCCGCATCCCACATCCCGCAAGTTGCGGAAGGGAAATCTATGGAAACCAAAATCTCCAAAATGACATTTCGCATCCCACATCCCGCAATCCTGCAAATTTGCACAAAGGAGGATTTCTAGCAGGAAAATCAACTTTTCACTGAAGTCTTGGATCGATCTAGTCATTCAGGCCTTTACCAATATGGCCAATATACCCTGCAACTTAGTTCAGATGCATTGATGGAAAACATACATGGATGCCTGTAATTGCAGTTATTCAAAGGAACAATGCATCAATTCAACACATCAACAAGTTCATCACATTCCATCAAGAAATTTACAATACAAGAAATACAATTGCAGAGAATATCATAGACAAGAACACTTATCTTGAATAGAACTTGTCCCACAACCAGCTACGTCGGTGCAACGATCCACCCAACCATAGGCCAGTGCGCTCATCAATCTCTCAGCGACACTGCCACCCCTGAGCTCAGCATGATTTCCTCGAGGAATAAGGGAACACTAGTAGGCTTATACATAGCCAAGGTGCAATAACACTCATCCAATCCAACACAGTTGGGTTTATCAAGATGCAGGGTAAAACATTACAACAGATCAGTTTCACAGGCCACTCAACTAATCCATCTCACAGTTGGGTATAACAGACTGAACATAGTCAACCCAACATTCACCTTTAAGGAATAGTCAAGACGACAGATGGGTTTATCGAACTATACATAGTCAAGCCATCTCACTACTGGGTTTACCAAGCTAACTAGCCAAGATAGCATTCGTAGTTGGGTTTATCAGAATAACCAGCTAAAGGTTCTCACCAGGTCAAACACAACAAGACACAGCCGAGCCAACAGATGGGTTTATCAGGCTGCTAGCCAAGCCATCTTTCCCGTTGGGTTTATCAGGATTCCAAGGAAATGGGTAGGAACAACTACTAAGCTAGTGAGCTCATCTACAGAGCTACAAACACCTTCACAAGACCTATCTAGCCTGGCTTCCCTACTACCTACACACCCAACATAAGGAAGTGTCCCCCTCTCATTCTTGAGTGGGAAATTCCTACGCATGCGGGGTCCTCCACGTCTCCAACATTTCAGTGGTTCTCTAATCTATTGTGGATCTCTTGGCTTTTCTCCCACCACTCTAGTTGGTTTCTTTTTAGCTTGTGATGGCCGCTTCTGCTGATTTCTGAAGCTAGAAGGTTTAAAACCTTTCTTCCTTTGGTCAGACTTCTCATTCTTCTTGTCCTTCCAAGTCTTCTGATAGTCAGGTTTTCCTCTACTTTTCTCATAGCTATACTTATCTTTCCTTATGGTTTCTTCCAGATTTCTAGGCTCATAAAACTCAATTCTGTCTTTGTAAGATTGAGGCAATCCACTCAGGAAACGCTGGATTTTCACCTTCTCATCTTTAATATACCTGACATATCTCAACAGTTCTATGAACCTGTTCGCATACTCTTCCATGGTCTGTTGTCCCAATCTCAGCTCATGGAATTATTTAACCTTGTCATCGTAGTACCTATCAGAGAGATATTTCTACTTGAAGTACTTATGGAACTGTTTCCACACAATTTATCTAGCATGTTCTACGTCTTTCTAAGTCTTGTACGTAGCTCAGACTTGAACTAGGGTGCACAACACAACAACCATAGGGAGACTCCACAACATCGACTTTACTCTGGAACACAAGGAACATGGTCTCATACACTCTGTAGTTTAATACAACGCTGCAACACATCAATCACAGTCTTTCCGAGGGAAAAACACTCAGAGAACAAGAAGGATATACACAAGTAGAGCTCTACTGCTATCATAATGTCACTAAACACTCATAGAACATGAAGGATACATACAGGAAGAGCTCCACTGCTACCACAATGTCACTCTTCCCAGGAAGCGAAGATGGTGGTGAATGATGATAATGAACCAGCATGTTCCACAACCCTCAAAACATGAGAGTAAATAAAAAACGTGAAGGCGTGGGTCAAAACTGGCGTACGGTTATTGTGTTTTGTTGTCCATGCAAGCAAAACATGACATTCAAAAACTGGGTGCTCTGCCAAATTTGAAATTTCCCATACTCTTCCCCTTCCAAGCAATAACTACCTCAACCACCTTCTGGAAGAATAAATGGTTGGGAAGAGAAGACAAGAAAGAGGGTAGTTGACAGTTCTGATGGGTTCTCCCCATGACACATGGATTTTCCCCAAACTAGCTCAAGGTTAACATTCCCACCCCCTTATCCTTAGGAAAATCATTCCCCCATCTCATTATTCGTTGCATTGACATAGTTGGCTGTGTTAGAATTTCATCATTAAGCTAGCATTATATTAGGATCTTAAACTGAGAGAATAACAAGCACAACAATCAAACACAAGAGACAACGAACACAATTTTTATCCTCAGGGAAACCATAAATGGTGAAAACCCCACAACTTCCTCAGAGATAGAATTAGCACCAAAAGTAGAACCCAAAACAGTAAGTGATCTCCCGACAGCAGTAACCTTCTTTCTATCTATCCCCAGTGTCTTCTCCTTCCTCAACTATGCGCTACACTTGAGTGTGTATGAGTTGTATGATAAATAAAGAGTCCAGCTCTCTATTTATACTAATTCCAACATGACTAAAACCCTACTAGGGTCGGCCTTACTAGGAGAGTCTAATAACCCTAGTTCCCTGGAACTACGAGGACTTTAACCCTTAGACAATAGGAGGGTTACCCACAATGACTTGACATGACTTGTTTACATTAAATACTTTCTCGACAGGAACATCGGGGCATGACATAAATCAAGTACATCCTGGAATAAACATCGGGTTACAATATATAAGAAATACAAGTGAAATACATTCCAAAGTTACATATACATCAACACTCCCTCTTAACTAGGAAGGTATTCTTTCAACACAATTTTCAGCACAACTCTTCTTCTCTGTATCTTCTTGATCATCATCGAGTCCTTGTCATATTCAATTCTTCTTCATGTTCAATTCATCTTCATCTTCAATTCATCGAATCTAGATCATCACTGGACATCATCACTCGATCTGGATCATCACTCGATCTGGATCATCACTTCTAGATCATCATCACTGGATCTGGATCATCATCACTCGATCTGGATCATCAGTGGGTCATCATCACGGGTGCTATCTCTTGATTCTTCTCGTCATAGAACCTATACAGAGCCAGTTCTTTTTCATACTGGATGTATCATCACAGAGCTAGTCCTTTTTCATACTAGATGTGGCATCACAGAGCTAGTCCTTTTTCATACTAGATGTGGCATCACAGAGCTGGTCCTTTTTCATACGAGATGTGGAACCTATTTAGAGCTAGTCCTTTTTCATACTAGATGACTCTTCACGGAGCTAGTCCTTTTTCATACTAGATGTGGCATCATAGAGCTGGTCCTTTTTCATACCAAATGTGGGACCTACTCAGAGCTAGTCCTTTTTCATACTAGATGAGTCTTCATAGAGCTAGTCCTTTTTCATACTAGATGTGGCATGACATAGATGGTCCTTTTTCATACCAGATGTGGGACCTACTCAGAGCTAGTCCTTTTTTATACTAGATGAGTCTTCATAGATCCAGCCCTTTTTCATGCTGGATGTGGAATCATCACATACACCTGACAATGGAAGGAACCAATCCTCTCAGGATGTCACAGCTCTTACATCCGACCATGGAAGGAACCAACCCTCTCACCATGTCGGAAGAGCACAGCACTTATATCTGACCATGGAAGGAACCAATCTTCTCACCATGTTAGAATGGCATAGCATGGACACATCACTTCCTCTTGGGAGGAATCTCGATCTGGAAAACACCAAGCTTCTCCCTGAAGTACTCAAACTTCACCCTAGCCAATGGCTTAGTCAACACATCAGCTATTTGTTTGTCCGTTGCAACATACTGGAGTTTCACTACTCCTCTCTGCACCATATTCCTGATATAGTGATACTTGATCTCGATATGCTTTGAATTTTCATGGAATACTGGATTCTCTGACAACTTTACACAACTCTGGTTGTCATAGTATATACAAGTAGCATCTAACTGGAGATCAAATAAATAATACAATAGCTTCCTCAGCCATACTGCCTCACAAATAGCTGAACAGGCTGCAACATACTCTGCTTCAGCTGTACTCAGTGCCACACAGGATTGCTTCCTACTAAACCACGGGATTACTCCTGATCCTGTACTGAAGCAACACCCTGAAGTGCTCTTCCTATTGATGTCACTTCTTGCCCAATCTGAATCAACATAACCCTCCAGGTTAATCCTTTGATCAGTCTTATACTTGAGCCCATAATCAACCATACCTTTCAAGTACCTCAGAATATTCTTTGCAGCAGTCAATTAAACATGTCTCATATCTGTCAAGTATTGGCTCAAGGTGTTCACAGCAAAGAAAATATCTGGTCTCGTGTTCGTCAAGTACATCAAGGACCCAATCATCTGATGAGACATTGTGGCATCAATTGTCTCTGATGAAGCATCACTTAATAGCTTCAGGTTTGATGCCATAGGTGTGGTTAATGCCTTGCAGTCCATCATCCCAAATCTCTTCAAGATCTCTACTGCATACTTCCCTTGTCCAAGGAAGATTCTATCAGTATTCTGCCACACCTCCATACCTATAAAATAATTCATCATACCCAAGTCCTTCATTTCGAACTCGGCAGCAAGCTTTCTCTTCATATCAGCAATCAACCCATCCATACTTGTCACAAACAGATCATCTACATATAGTAGAAGCATCACTGGGTTTCCATCTTAAACCTTGTAGTAAAGGTTGGAATCTGCTTTACTCTTGGTAAAGCCCAAACTAGATAGAAAGCTGTCAATTCTGCCATACCATGTCCTGGGTGCCTATTTCAAACCGTTCAGGGCTTTCTTCAATCTACACACATGAGACTCCCTGTCATGAGTCTCAAAACAGAGTGGCTGCTCCACATACACTTCCTCTTCTGCTACACCAATCAATAAAGCAGTCTTGACATCCATTTGGTGTATCTTCCATTTCATCATTGCAGCCAAAGAAAGTATCGATCTGATGGAAGTGTATCTGGCTACAAGTGCAAAGGTTTCTTCATAGTCTATTCCTTCTTTCTGTGAGAAACCACGGGCAAAAAATCTTGCTTTATATTTATCTATGCTACCATCTGCAGCATTATTGATCTTGTAGATCCATTTGGAAGTTACAACCAACTTCCTTTCTGGTCTTGGGACAACATCCCAAACATCATTCTTCATGATCGATTGATACTCTTCGATCATCGCATCCTTCCATTCTTTCCGTTCTGTCACTTCTTCATATTTGGAAGGTTCTTTATCAATAAAATCACATAGTAAAGCTACACAACTGGAACAGGATCTTGTCCTCTTTCTTTCTCTAATATTCTCTTCTGGAACCCCATATCTTTCTGCACCTTAGATAATCTCTCGTACCCAAGCAGCTTTCCTCTTGTGAGGAATCTTCTCCTGTGGTGGATCTACAGGTCTTTGTGGTTCTTCAAATTCTCGATCTTCTTCTTGAGTTTCCTCATTCATGATTGTATCATAAATTTTGGGAGCTTCTGCTTCTTCAGGTTCTTCAGCAGGCTTCTTTCTGGATTTGATGTACGCTGAATCTTCGTCAAATGTTACATCCCTGCTGATGTCAATCTTCTTGAACCCTGAGAATTATATTCTGTAAGCCTTCGAGCTTCCAGACTATCCCACAAATATACCCTTCTTTCCTGAAGGATCTAATTTTGTTCTCTTCTCTTTTGGAATGTGTATGTACACAGGACAGCGGAATATTCGAAGTATTAATTCTTGCACATGATCTAGGAACTAAGAATCAATCTCATGAAAGAATAATCAACAAATACTCATGAAATGGTGTTAATTGGAACCGGAATTGGTTTCCTCTATGTATATTTAATAAACAATAAATGGTTACAATACCAATGTTAAGCAATAGCTTAACTCCATGAATAATTTGAATACCTAAGGAGACAATTCGAATTTAGTGAGTGAGTCTAGCTTAACTGACTCTCAACCATTGGTTCACACTCAGTTAACCACTTGACCAAAACCCTAATTGACTCACCAAACCCTAACTGAAGTTAGAGTGCAATAAATGACTGAATATCAACTGAAGGAGATCAAACACATGTCATAGCAAGCCAACCATCAAGTGCTAGTGCTCCATGACTTCAATGAACCCCGATGAGGTTAACTGAAGCTGAACTGACCATCAGAAGTTGGTGGAGACACCTTGTTGACTCCAGATCATTAAATAATAATAAATAATCATTAAATAATATATTTAATTACACGAGGTGCCTTAACTGACTGGTTGAACTGATTGTAACCACCAGTTAGCAATTAGGTGCATTAATGTCACTCAGATCACCCCCGAAGTACTCTAGTTAGCCTCCTTGAATGTAGGAGAAGGTTAAGTTAGCCTCCTTGACTGTAGGTAGGCATGGGTGTGACTGGATGATGGCAATTAATGCTCCACTGATGTCAATTAATTTCAATTATACTTAGGATAGTGGTTTAACTAGGCCAATTTGACCAAAAGAGTGTGTATGATGGTAAATGTCTCCAACACCCCCCCTTAAGCTATACTCAGGAAGAGTTAGAAAACATAGATGCATAAAAATGCTAGGGCCCCGGCAGCTAAGGCCTTAGGTCACCCTGTACAATGCTGAAACTAAAACAATGCTCAAAACAAACTAAGTGAGGAAAAGAGGGAAAACCCAGTGGGAAAACCCCCCCCTCAAGATGAAAACTTAAAGTAGTCTAGATCACCCTGATGAACTCACCCCCAACAGTGAACGGAGGTAAGTGAAGTTCTTTTCTGAAAAGCTCTTGGTGAAGATGTCTGCAATCTGCTCATCAGTCGGGTAGTATTGCAGAATGATGGTCCTGTCATGCACTAGCTCCCTAATGTAGCGCATGTGAATCTCTACATGCTTGGTCCTCTTCCTGGTAACTAGATCCATGGATATCTTAATAGCACTCTGGTTGTCACAAAAGAGGACAATGGACAAAGTACTACCAATATCAAACTCTGAAAGAATGCCTTGCAACCAAACTGCTTGGATGCAAGCATTCACCCCTCTTCGATACTCGGCCTCTGTTGAAGATAGTGCTATGGAAGCTTTCTTTTTGCTTGAACAACAAATAGGGCCACCACCAAACATGAATACATATCTGGAAGTCGACTTCCGATCAATATAATCACTCGCCCAATCGGAATCTGTGTATCCAACCAGCTCTAGCTCGGAGTCTGCAGCATAGTGAATGCCGTAGGTCCTGGTTCCCTGAATGTAATGGAGGATCCTCTTGGATTCCTTCCAATGAAGATCATGAGGCTGATGCATGTATCTTGATACAGCATTCACATCATAACAAATATCAGGCCTATAATGTGTCAAGTACAACAAGCTACCAATCATTTGTCGATAGATAGTGCAGTCCATGGGAGATGTGTGTTTTCCTTCTTCAAGGATGATCCCTGGAAGGAAATGGAATGGTGTAGACCTACATTCAACCATGTTAAACTTGAATAACAGGTCTGAAATTTATTTGGACTGAGTGACCATAATCCCATCAAAATTTTGCTCGATTTCGAGCCCCAAAAATTGTTTTAGAAGCCCCAAATCACTCATTTCAAAAAAATTGTGGAGAGCCGTTTTGATGGCTGAAATGGAGGCAATTGTGCTACATGTGATCAGTAATTCATCAACATATAAAACAATGATAATTAGATGACCATCATGCTTCTGTAAATACACATTTGGATCTAATCTACATCTCTGAAAGTTTTGTGAGAGAAGGAAGGCATCCATCTTGGAATGCCACTCTCTTGGGGCCTGTTTTAACCCGTATAGTGACTTCTTTAGCTTGCAAACCAAAGATGGATCAGTGATGTATCCCTCAGGTTGCTTCATTTATATCTCCTCATGAAGATCTCCATGTAGAAAGGATGACTTAACATCCATGTGATGCACCTCCCAGTGCTTGGATGCGGAAATAGCCGAAACAAGGCGGATGGAGTCCATTTTTGCGACCGGTGCAAAGGTCTCATGGTAGTCCACTCCTTGTACATGAGAGAAACATTTTTATACCATCCTTAACTTATATTTTCAGGTGCTTCCATCAGCAGCAACCTTTGTGCGAAACACCCACTTGCATTGAACCAATTTCCTTCCCGGAGGAAGAGAAACTAGCTCCTAAGTAGTGTTTTTTTGAAGAGAATTCATTTCTTCATCCATGGAAACTTGCCATCTCAGATCATTATGAGCATGGTAGTAGGATTTTGGATCTGAACTAATAATCAAATAGCAAGTTTCAGACAACAAATTATCATAACAAGAGAGCAAAATACCTGCTCTTTGGAAATCGGACCGGGTTTTCCTTGGATCATCCGGATTTCCAATGTTGTCTCCTGCGGAGGAGAGTGTCTGTTGGCATTAGAGGAAATTTCAACTCAAAATGGGCCTCCTAAAAAGAATTAATAAAATAATAGTTAAAATAGTAAAATAATATTTATTAATTTTGTAGGAAGAAAAGAAAAAAACTACTTTTTTGTTTGCATTTTTGACATATATCCCTATGTTTTTACTCAAATTTCCATCGGGAGAGCTCGTTGGATGTGGAATTAAATTCCACATCCAATGAGTACCCACTCAACATATTTTTGATGGACCTCGCTACCCCAAAACAAGAAATACCTGAAAAAACATGATGATGATGTCATCATCACGTTTTTTCAGGTATTTCTTTTTTTGGGAGTAGAGATGTCCCTCAAAAGTATGCCTAGTGGGTACTCATTAGATTTGGAATTAAATTCCGCATCCAATGAGCTCTCCCGATCGAAATTTGAGTAAAAACACGGGGAGATATGTCGAAAATACAAACAAAAAAGGTAGTTTTTTTATGATACCTATCCCCAAATTTATATTAAAAAAGTGTTTAAGACCTATACGGTATTTCAAATTTAAAGCAATTTCATTAGCTAACACATGATGACATGGAATTTGAATCAAAGTTAAAAGGCCCATTTTGAGTTGAAATTTCCTCTAATGGCCCATGTAGGAAGATGATTTTTCACTTCAGGTTTTGATTCAGTATCTGATTATTTGTACACACTGATATAAGAAATCAGAGGATCCAAATTAGGGTCATCACCCCCAATTTCATCATCCAAATATTCAGTGGAATAGGAAGGAAATTCAGCAGTTTTCTCCTTCACTAGTTCCACCTCTTGAAGAGGCTCATCGAACTTGACACTTCTCTCAATGATGATATGTTTGGTATTGATATCTAGAATATTTAATCCTTTAGATTCATTAGGATACCCAATAAACAAACATTCTATGCTCTGCAGTTGCAAATCCCTTCTTTTATCAAGCGGAATCCGGGCCCATGCAGTGGACCCAAACACCCGTAGGTTCGACACATCTGGCTTGTGTCCGAAGTATGCTTCGAAAGGAGTCTTTCCTTTCACTGATGAATGTGGCACCCTATTTTGAATGTATGCTGTAGCATGCATGGATTAAGCCCACAAATTTTCAGCAAGCTTCTTTGAATCCAACATACAGGTGGTCATCTCTTTGAGAGACCGGTTCTTCCTTTCCGCTACTCCGTTCTGCTGGGGAGTGTAGGGAATTGAATGTTGGACCTGAATACCACTTTGGGAGAAAATGTACAGAAAATAATTACTGACATACTCCCTTCCATTATCAGATCTCAATATCTTTATCTTAAGCCCAGAGGAATTTTCGATCAAGGCCTTTAATTCAGAAAAAAATTCACATACTTCTGATTTCTTTTTGAGAAAGAAAACCCGTGTATACCTTGAAAAATCATCAATAAAAGTAAGGAGGTACCTTGATCCATTTATGGATGTGATAGGCATGGGACTGATGATATTAGAATGTATCAGCCCTAATATGCTTGTAGCTCGATTTGCCTTCCCTCGATCGAACTTGTGCTCAAGGTGTTTTCCAATCACACAGCCCTTGCAGACTCCCATGGTTTCCTTGATGATCGAGAGGCCTTCAAACATGGATTTTTTCTATAATTTCTACAAATATTTGAAATTAAGATGGCCAAACATTTCATGCCACATCCTACTAACCTCATTTCCATGAGTTAGCAGAGCGGTGGGCTTTGCATCTGCAACAAAGTGAGAGAACTCATAGGCTTTTGCATGATAATTTGCAAGGCCTTTTGCAATGAGTTTCCCGGATGCAGTTTCTGTTATCTCAACATCATTTGGGATGAAAGATACTCTCTTAGGAATTCCTGTATGTGTCATCTGATAGACACTAAGGATATTTGCTGCTAGAGACGGTACATACAAAACATTAGAAAAAAAACCATTTTCTAGATCTATAGTACCTTGTCCTTCGGAAATAATGGTGGAGTCATCTCCCATGTGGATGGGGATGGATTTTCTAGTCTCCAAGGATGAAAAGGAGTATTTTTTAGCCATCATGTGATTCAAATCTCCACTATCAATCAGCAGTGGTTTGGACTTCGAAGTGCTTGCGATGAGGGCATGACCTTTCTCATGCTGTGGTTCCCAATCTTAGTGATCTCTCGTCTAAAAGCTCTCCAGAATATTGATGTGATTCCTCTCAAGGAGAGAGGTTGCTTCACCAATCTTTTTCTTCATGCAGGCATGTTCAGGGTGAAAACCCTTCCTGCAGTAAGAACACCTGACTTTTTCTTTCCCATTGTGCCCTTTTCCTTTGTTCTTCCTTGAGCCAGAAGATTCATCATGCTACTGATTTTCAACTCTAGGCTTGGGAGCATCCAATTTAGTTTTCTAATTTTTCTGTTGCTTTCCTTTACCCTTCATATCTTTGGGCCTCGAGACATGGAGGGCTTGATCATGGGAATATCGGATGATCCCCATCTGGACAAGCTTGTCATGTTCATTAGTTAGGGACTCAATCAAGGCATTGAGTGTAGGCATCTTCCATCTGGGGGTTGTGAGCTTCCCCGCACGGAATGTAGAAACAAAAACTGAATAATCAGCCCTGAGTTTTGAGAGGATGGATAGGATGATCTGATCATCTTCCTTCTCCACTTTGCATTGCTTCAAGAGGAAAACAATATGCTTGAACTTTGTAAAGAAATCATTCGAAGTCTCGAAATTGGAAGGTTGGAGAGACATGAGTTCATTTTTGAGTTGGTAAACTCTCAAGTCATCATGCTTTCCATATAGAGATTCCAATTTGTCCCATATTTATTTTGGTGTCTTCATATCCGTAATATGGAAGAGAAGGTCATTGGAAATAGAGAGGCACAAGAAACTGAAGGCTTCATCCTTCTTGTTCAAGAATCTTGATTTTTCTATGGCAGATCCAGTCTCAACTTCAGTGTCGATGGATACTACATGGAGTCCTTTGGAGTGCAACTGAACCTCCATTTTATTTTTCCATGTGTGGAAATTGTATGGAGTCAACATAGGTATCGAGGAGGCCATCTGGATATGCTGTAGCGAATGCTTCACCTATAGAAACCTGAAAATCAAAATAGAAAGGGAAAAATAAGGTCGGATAGCCTGCACATTCTAGGCTTTCATCACACCCAGCATAGTCAATCAAGCAAGCTTGATCAACAAGTTCTTTACTTGGGATATTGAGTGGTAAGCCTTGGCTTTTGGTGTAGTGCTGGAATTTTGAGCTATTGCTCACTTTTCATGGATAAATCTGTCAAAAAGTTTGTTTTTGAGAGAATGATCTTCGTCTAGCCATATGCTCTAATACCATATTAATTCTTGCACATGATCTAGGAACTAAGAATCAATCTCATGAAATGGTGTTAATCGGAACCGAAATTGGTTTCCTCTCTGTATATTTAATAAACAATGAATGGTTACAATACCAATTTTAAGCAATAGCTTAACTCCATAAAGAATTCAAATACCTAAGGAGACAATTCAAATTCAGTGAGTGATTCTAGCTTAACTTACTCTCAACCATTGGTTCACACTCAGTTAACCACTTGACCAAAACCCTAATTGACTCACCAAACCCTAACTGAAGTCGGAGTGCAATAAAAGACTGAATCTCAACTGAAGGAGATCAAACACATGTCATAGCAAGCCAACCATCAAGTGCTAGTGCTCCATGACTTCAATGAACCCCGATGAGGTTAACTGAAGCTGAACTGACCATCAGAAGTTGGTGGAGGCGCCTTGTTGACTCCAGATCATTAAATAATAATAAATAATCATTAAATAATCATTAAAAAATATATTTAATGACAGTAGGTTCCTTAATTGACTGGTTGAACTGATTGTAACCACCAGTTAGCAATTAGGTGCATTAATGTCACTCAAATCACCCCTAGAGTGCTCCAGTTAGCCTCCTTGACTGTAGGAGAAGGCTAAGTTAGCCTCCTTGATTGTAGGTAGGTGTGGGTGTGACTGGATGATGGCAATTAATGCTCCACTGATGTCAATTATACTTAGGATAGTGGTTTAACTAGGCCAATTTTACCAAAAGAGTGTGTATGATGGTAAATGTCTCCAACACGGAGATGGTTGACTTCTGGTTTCTTGTCAGAGAAGACTTCTTCAGGGGTCTTGTTCTCGAGTACTATGTGGGGACTACGGTTCTGTACATACACTACTGTTCTTGCTGCTTCTGCCCAAAGATGTATAGGAAGATCTTGATCATGAAGCATAGCTCTTGCAGCTTCCATGATGGTTCTATTATTCCTTTCTACAATTCTGTTCTGTTGTGGATTATAAGAGGTGGGAAACTCCCTCTTAATCCCTGTGTCTTTGCATAGTTCTTTGAACTCATTTGAAGTGAATTATCCACCATTGTCTTATCGAAAAGTCTTGATCTTCTTTTCAGTGTGGTTCTTGATCAAGGCTTTGATTTCCTTGAACTTGCTGAACACTTCATCTTTATTCTTCATGAAGTAAATCCATGTCTTCCTAGAAAAATCATCAATAAAATAAACATAGTACACATACCTGCTTAGTGAGCTTGATGACATTGGTCCGCATATATCGGAGTGGATGATTTCCAAGATTCCTTTTGCTTTGCTCTCGCTACTTGGAAATGTCTTCTTTGTGTTCTTTCCTTTCGCACATCCTTTGCAAACCCCTTCATGTATTGCTTGTATTTATGGAAGACCTTCAACAGCTTTGCTTGCAAGTGGTAATGCTCTGTAATGCACATGTGGACGCCTTCTATGCCAAAGTTCATTTGGTTCTACTGTGTCATGAACCAAAGCTTGATCTTGTTGGCCCTTCAACTTGTATAGACCTCCTTCTTGTTCTCCAATCACTATTGCATCATCAAAAGTCTTTCCCTTTGGCCACATAAGAACTTGGCCATCTACAAAAGCAACCCTCATTCCTTTCGCATCCAATGCAGATATGGAGAGGAGGTTCTTCTTTAGTCCTAGAACAAATAATACATTCTTCATCTTTAAAGAGTTTCCAGAATCTGTTTTATAGGAGGATTCACCACTACCTTTTATTGGATACTGGTAGTCATCCCCAAGTTTCACCTTGTGAGGTGATTCATGTTCAGATAGCTTCACAAATTATTCTTTGAATCCCATCAAATGCTTGGAAGCACCACTGTCTATGAGCCAATCATTGCTTCCATGTGAAATAGTTCCCGTGAGAGCAGAGATCAGTACATATTCTTCCTCACTTGAATAATCATCACTTTCTTGTCTAATTCTCTTTGTAGAAGGTTCATCATCCTCTGCAGCATGAGCATGATGTCTTCTCTTGTTTCCCTTCTTCTTTAGGTTTCTTCTGTTAGGGAAGAATTTGGATATGTGGTCTTTCTCATCACATGTGTAACATCTAATAGTAGTCAGATATTTTCTAGAGTGTGAGATCTTACCTTTGGAGTGATGATGGCTCCTTTTGGTTTTCTTGGAGTGAACTATGAGAGCTTGATCTTCACTTCCGATCTTCTCTTCTTGAGTTGCTATCCGAGCTTCTTCTTGAGAACATTCTTCTCACAGTCTGCTGAACTTGACAAACTTCTTTCTGGCATAGATCCCTTGAATGAAAGAGTCCCATGATCTAGCAAGACCATTCAAGGTGGTCATCACAATCTCTGCATTTTCCACTTCTTCATCTACTGCTTCCAGCTGCTCCTTGATATGAGAAACCCTTGTAAAGTAAGATTGAATAGTCTCAGCATTCTGGATCTTCACATTCTTCAATTGGTTTCTTAGATTCATCTTCTTGTTTATGTTCTTCCCTTCAAACAATTTGGTCAGGGAATCAAACATAGATTTAGGTGTCTTGAGGGAGGACACCTGTGGTATGAGGTTATCCTTGATAGAATCAACAATGATTCTCTTTTCCATAACCAAATTCTTCTTATGCAAGGCCTTGGCCTCATATCCCTCTAGAACTGGAACCTCCTCATTGATATAGTAGTCCAACTCATTTTCTTCCAGGACCAGGGAGATCCTATACTTCCAGGATCGGAAGTTATCAGGTTCCTCAAGATTTTCATCAAGCTTGGTATGATGAGACATCTTAAACTGAGGACCTCAAATGGAAATACATAATATTTAGATCTTACCAGGTCAAGATGTCAGATCTAGATTTGGAGCTGAAATCCCGCAGTGCTAGTTCAGTAGCAAATTAGGGTTTTTCTTTTCTAGAGTTCTGTCCAACCAAATTCTTTGAATTTGATCCATAATTTCAATTTTAGGGAGGAGATCAATCCAGGCCTGGGCTCACTGAAAAAATCTTCTTCTGTGAAAAGCCCTATTTTTCGGCAGCAGTGTTAGGTCCAGAACTGAAAAACCTCAGAATTGGATTCTGCTTTGACAAAAAGATGTGCCCTAAGGAGGAGAGTTATTCCACCTTACTTTTTCTGAAAATATGTGGAGGAAGGTCCACAAAATAGGAATCCCTAGTTCCCGTAGTTGCACAGTGTCTTCTTCTCAGGTTAGATCTCATACCATGTTAGAATTTTATCATTAAGCTAGCATTATATTAGGATCTTTAACTGAGAGAATAACAAGAACAACAATCAAACACAAGAGACAATGAACATAGTATTTATCCTCGGGGAAACCATAAATGGTGAAAACCCCGCAACTTCCTCAGAGATATAATCAGCACCAAAAGTATAACCCAAAACAGTAAGTGATCTCTCGACAGCAATAACCTTCTTTCTATCTAGCCCCAGTGTCTTCTCCTTCCTCAACTATGCGCTACACTTGAGTGTGTATGAGTTGTATGATAAATAGAGAGTCCAAATTTTTATTTATACTAATCCCAAAATTACTAAACCTAACTAGGGCCAACCTCACTAGGAGACTTTATGACCCTAGTGCCCCGGAACTGCGGGGACTTTAACCCTTAGAAAATAGGAGGGTTACCCACAATGACTTGACATGACTTGTTTACATTATAGACTTTCTCGATAGGAACATTGGGGCATGACATAAATCAAGTAAATCCCGGAATTAACATCGGGTTACAAAATATAATAAAAACAAGTGAAATACATTCCGAAGTTACATATACATCAACAGGATGTGGGTTCCATTAAATTGCATATTTACATGATGTTTACAAACATGCTTGACTTAGCATAGAAACCATAGGCATCGACCATGATCACCTATATACCAAACATTAATCAATGACAAGACCTTGGCCTTGAGCTCCTTGTCATGCTTCGATATAATATTTACATCATATACATTAATGCAATGGGGTTAAACCCAGGTTGTTACACTTCACTATTGAGTTGGTACTTGATGTAGTACCTAGCTCAAAAGCCCCTTATCGGATGAATATATTGGAGCTAAATGAATTAAAAACATAGTTAAAGGAACTTATTGATAAGAATTATATAAGGCCTGGTGTGTCTCCTTGGGGAGCACCTGTTATTTTTGTTAAAAAAAAGGACGATACTTTATGCTTATGGATTGGCTACTGCCAACTTAATAAAATGACCATTAAAAATAGATACCTGTTTCCCGGCATAGATGATCTGTTTGATCAGCTGTGCAGAGCAACTGTATTTTCAAAGATTGATTTACGATCTGGTTATCATCAAGTCTGAATCAAACATTAGGACATTTTTAAGACATCTTTTAGGACCAGATTAGGTCACTATGAGTTTGTTGTGATGCCATTTGGGCTTACTAATGCCCTGGCTATCTTCATGTTCTTAATGAATAATGTATTGCATATATATCTCGATAAATTCATAGTGGTATTCACTGACGACATTCTAATTTACTCTAAGTCTAAATAAGAACATGAGGAGCACTTAAAAATTGTTTTACAAAAGTTAAGAGAACATCAGCTTTATGCTAAATTTAGTAAGTGCAATTTCTTTAAGGATAAGATACAATACTTAGGCCATGTAGTAACTAAAAATGGGATCTTAGTTGATCCAGAAAAGATAAAAGCAATTGAAGAATGGACAGTCCCAAAGGACGTGACTGATGTGCAATCATTCATGGGGATTACAAGTTACTATCGAAGATTCATTGATGGGTTCTCAAGAATCGCAAATCCCATAACTTCTTTACAAAAGAAATGAAAGAAATTCGAGTGGAATCAAAAGTGTGAAGAGAGTTTTAAGAACTTAAAAAAATTATTAACTACTGCACCAATCTTAAAAATTGTTGATCCTAATAAGGACTTTGTCATATGCACTAATGGATGCAACAATGGTCTAGGTGGGGTCTTAACTCAATAAGGACACATAATTGCATATGAGTATAGGAAGCTTAAAATTCATGAGAAAAACTACGCTACTTACGAGTTAGAGTTGGCTGTTTTCATACATGCTTTGAATATGTGGCACCATCACTTAATCAAAATAAAATTTATGTTAATGACAAATAATAAGGGATTAAAATATTTGTTGGATCAACCTAATTTAAATGTAAGGCAAGCTAGGTGGCTAGCTTTCCTTAGCGAGTACGATTTCGAGATCCATCATATCAAGGGAAAATAAAATAAGGTTGTTGATGCTCTAAGTAGAAATGCAAGGCTGTATTTTGTAGCAGCAATCAACACTTATAAAACAAATTTAGAAGAACAACTAGAGGAAGGAGTAAAATTGGATGAAAATTATCAGAAATTACAAGCAAAAGTAACAAAAAATTTGACTGAAAATTTAAGTACAAGGTATAGCCTAAATGAAAAAATATTAATACTCTATAAAAATAGGTTGTATATACTTAATGTACCTAAAATTAAGCTATTGATTTTAAATGAAATTCATAAGACTCCTTACTCATGACATCTTAGTTATCAAAAGACTATAACCATGTTACGGAAAGATTATTTTTGGCTAAACATAAAGAATGAACTAGCAGAATACATTTCTAGGTGCTTTGAATGTCAATAGGTTAAGATTGAACACCAACATCTAGCTAGTTTACTACAACCATTACTTATCCCTAGCTAGAAATGGGAAATAATCAGTCTTGATTTTATTATAGGTCTATGTAGAAATCATAATCTGAATGATTCGATAATAGTAGTAGTTGATAAACTCAGTAAAGCAACTCATTTTATGCCTGTAAAGACCACCTACAAGGCTACTAATATTGCTGATATATTCATAAAACAAATATTTCATTTACATGGGATACCGAATGTTATAATTTTAGACAGAGACCCTAATTTATAGGGAATTTCTGGAAGTCTTTTTTTAAAGGCCTAAATACTATTTTAAATTTCAGTACATATTTTCATCCCCAAACGAATGGATAGACTGAAAGGGTGAGTCAATTTTTGGAATATGCTCATAATGTATGTTAGAGAACAACCAGGTAAATGGGAAGATTTCTTACACTTGGAAGAGTTTGCTTATAACAATCATTACCAAGCTTCATCAAGATACAACCCATTTGAAATTTTTTATGGAAGAAAGTGCAATACCCCCATCTCATGGAGAAACCTAGTTGATAGGTTAGTATTAGGACCTGAACTATTAAAGGAGATGGAGTTAATTGTAAAACAGGTGCAAGGTAACTTAAAGGTTGTGCAAGACAGACAGAAAAGTCCAGCAGATCTTGAACGAACTCAGAAAGAGTTCCAAGAGAGTGAACATGTTTTATAAAGGTAAGATCTAAAAAGAGTTCATTGAAGTTAGGAAGTTGTGCTAAGTTGGCACCCCGATATTGTGGGATTTTTGAAATACTGTCCAGAAAGGGACAAGTGGCATATAAACTAGCTTTACCACCAAATTTGAAGGTTCATAATATTTTTCATATCTCTGTATTAAAAAAGTATGTACATGATGCTATTCATGTTATAAATTGAAATGATGTGCAGGTAGAACCTGAAGGAGATTTTCTGGCGGAACCGGATTGTATCCTCGAAAGGAGGGAGATCTTGCTTCGGAATTGCACCATTGGGCAGGTGACGGTGCAATGAAAGCACCTTAGTCTAGAAGAAGCCACCTGGGAATTAGAGAGTCATATGCGGGCAGCATATCCAATTCTGTTCCAGGGAAACTTTGAGGATGATGAATAAAATAACATCAAGGACGATGTTATATTTAAGGGGGTGTGCATGTCACATACCCCAAATTGCAAAAATATTTTATGTTTTAATTTTATTATAACGTTTGTAATTAATGACCAAGTGGGGTCAAGGATAATTGCATTTAATTGCTGAATATTTTATTAATTAATAAATGAAAAATGAGATAACAACGTAAGGAGGCTGTTAAATGAGTGTTTTACTGGCCACTTGGTAGAATAGGCTAGGTTGAGAGCAGATTCACACTTGGAAGCATCCTCAAACCACTTCTAGCTATTGCAGGAGGCAACTTCCCTATTTTGTGGTCATGTTCCCCAAGAAAGTGGAACAAGTGTAGGTGGCTCATTAAGTGAAAACTAACCCAAAATAACTAGGCATGCTGATAAAAACTACCCATTGAATTCAGCTGCAGCTGCTCATTCTTTACTTGTGAAATTTGTGAGTGAAACTGGTACACAAGAAATTCGATGGAGGGGACAGGTAGAAGTGTTTGAGTGGAAAGTGTTGATTTACTGAACTAGTGCAGCTATTTTGAGCTAAGTTCTTACTGCTACAGACAAAAATATTACTGTCGATTACTCTATGGAGTTGCAGAGCTTTCTAAACCTATTCTCTCACCCAGTGCTTTCAACCAGGTGGACCAATAGACAGGCTCGGGGGTCCTAAGATTTGTATTCTAGCTGTATTCAGGAGTTGGTTAGGAGGAACAAACTCCTTAAGTTGTTGTCTCCTCTACTATATTACCAGGTTCTACATGTTATTTCTAATTTCTCTATGCAAGTATAGGAATCTGGAATGTATAAATTTAGGATTTGATACATCTATATGACTATTTATTAGTTAGTTAAATCTTTTATTGATCTAGGATTTATAAGTTTTGTTCCAGTTATTTCTTAGAATAAATGATTTAGGATTAGTTTAATTTTACTGATGAATAAAAATACCTGACTATATTTTTCCACACCTTCAAGAAGGTAGTACTCTAGTATAGTAGGTGAAATAATATGATGAATAAATCAAATTAAGAACTGTAAGAATATGATTTATTTACTTTCAACTGTTAAGTCTTATAGGATTGTGTAGCAGATAGATTCCTCTATTTTCATAAGTCCCATTATCTAAAATGTATCTGTAAAAATTATAAATATAAACTACTACAAAAGAAGGTTTATTAAAAGTCACTACATAGTTTGTGTAATTGTGTTTTTTGTTAAGCACAGTAATCACTTTTTCTTTAAGGCTTAAAAACTAATATCTATAATTATTAATTATTACAAAAAATAGATAAATAACGTAAATAGGAACAACATAGATTAATATAACATTTTAATGAATTGTAGAAATAATCTAAGTTTTATAAATAGAAAATGCATAATTGTAGTAATAAGGTAATATAAAATAACAATTGCAAATAATTAATAGTAAAAGAAACAATGATGCACATAAATAAATTAAATAAAAATACAAACCCTAAATTAGGGAAACTGTTAACCAATACCTTATTTTTCTTCCTCTTTTCCATAATACGGTTTTTACAGTTTTACCCATATTCTCATCAACCAAAATTCTTCATTTTTACAATTATAATATCCATGTTATAAATGCCCAATAGTAAATGAAATTTACACAGAAACAGTATTTAGATTGTTTATCAATATAAACTAAAATAAAATAAGAAAAGACAAAATAAATAATTCCAATCCATTTACACAGTAG
Organism: Pseudotsuga menziesii; assembly: GCA_001517045.1. Lineage (NCBI taxonomy): Eukaryota > Viridiplantae > Streptophyta > Pinopsida > Pinales > Pinaceae > Pseudotsuga > Pseudotsuga menziesii. The sequence continues at coordinate 1,044 of LPNX011032576.1, read as the reverse complement.
AGCTCGGGATGTATTAACAAACCCTTTTTCTTTTTAATTATTTTCATAAACCAATCTTTTACTAACAGAAAAACTCAGAACTAGTTTTCATAATAAATTACTTGTGCAATTTCCAGAGTTGAATTTCAGCCATATATGTTCTTATGCATTATTATTTACAGCCATACATGTCTCTCTGATTTGACATAAAGTAAAAGGACAATTTTTAAGTGATTTGATATCTAATTGAAGAATATACGGGGCTTCTTTTACTGTTGTTGTACTGTTGTTATTACTGCTGTAAAATAGAATTTTCAGATCTGGTTTAGGGTTGATAAGTTGCCCTAAAAGGGTTGAAACTTATCCCTTCAGTTTGTTATCTTTTCTCCTTGGATTGCCTAGAAGTTTGACCAGTTTGGCTTGTACTGATATGAACCATACTCATCATTATATGGCTAATTGCAACTCACTGCCTAAAACCTTTTAAGGACACGTGGTGAATCCATTCCTAGGGCATAGAATATGAACATGGCAACAAAACTTAGTTTGTCCAACTCTTGTAGGTGTGTTTGGCCAAGGACCACGTGGGAATGCTACCCACAAGCTCCCATATGAGGTATTTCCCATGTTTACTCCTTATTTCAAAAACTACACTGTCTTTTACTCAGCAAAATCCTAGCTTATGGAATCATCATGGGTGAATCCACGGACCTGGGTAACACTTTTTGGCAAGTGAATTTCGGCAAAAACAGAAAAACGCACCTCGATCGAGGGCTTGTTAAGCCCTCGACCAAGGTCTTATTATCTCGACCGAGGGCTTGTTAAGCCCTCGACCTAGGTATTGCGGGCTTTACAAAACCTCGGTCGAGGTATTTAAATACCTTGGTCGAGGGCTTAAAAAAATAGACTTAGCCCTCATTCAAACAAATGGAAAATTTCCTGTGCCTTGCAGAGGTGTAAATTCTTCCATTCCTAGCACATAACTGAGCGGAGTTGATACCGATAAATTCACCAACGAATCTTCTATCCATTGAGGTATCATACACGCATTTTGGCATTCATATG